>JARVJO010000164.1:3191926-3204679 GCA_031762555.1 Cynodonichthys magdalenae | reverse complement strand
CATTAGCTAACAGGCCGTGCGCTCCTCCATTCATATGTGAGCCAGCGATATTCTTTACCTCTGGTTTTAAAGTGATGACAAACGCTTTTATCTAAGTTACACCAAATCGTTCACATTTCAGCATCAGAGAGTATTTGTTGCCAGATTCAATGAATGTCACGAGTCGTTTAGAATGTGAAAAGTCACAGGAAACTACTGCGTGAATGCATGGCCCACCTGCTCTGTCTCTGCTGACACACGGGCCTTCTAGACTTTGTTTTCCTAACTTACTGCGTTACTATAATTGTATTATTTCATGTAGGTATTAGATTATTTATTTTTTTACGGAACAGTTTTGCACACCAGCGTTACACGTTTCTGTGCAGATGTAAACACGAAAGACGGAATGGGTTTTCGAGCTTTTTTAGTTGTTAGCATGCTAACTGCTTTGCACAGGTGGTGTATGCTGTCATTTCGTTTGCTGTTAGCAGAGTACAGTGCGACAGCGTGGGCCTTCAGTGAAATATTGGCATATTTATTTAACCATAAGGTAATACACAGTTAAACGTGTCGTAGTTTAAGTAACGAACAACCAGTTTCTGTGTAATTTTACTTGAATTGTAAGAAACTAAGTTGGGTGATATTTCTGGTGAAGCTAATCGTCATGTGAGAAGGCCCATTTTGAGGGTGTGCAAACAGTAACTTGCTGGGTCTAAGGATTGTTGTCACACTGAATGAAGTTTTCTTCTTAAAACAAAATCAACAACATAATAAATGCATCGTAGAATTTCACACCTTTGACTTACAGCACTCTAGACCAGGTTTATGGACAACAAATTGAAATCTCACCAAATACCCAGTTGTGCATGCTTTTACACATCTCCCTGCCCCCTACATAAGTATTTCTATTGGCTAACTGCTCATTAAACTAATGGCTTAGATGAATAAAAAAACGGTTCAGTTGTTTTTTTTTCATAAAAGTTGTACTTGTGATGTTTTAAGATGTAAACACTCAAATGTTGATTTATCATTGTACGTAAAAGGGTATTTGTGTTTTTTAATTAAATGATACATTGTCAATGGTCAATATTTAGTAATAAATTTCCCAGCAGTTTGTAGCAGATTTAGATGACTATCAAATTTGTTTGGTCAGGTTCTTTGTCGATTTCAACATTTCAACTGTTGCAAAATTGCAATATAAAAACATTTTTTTTTCACATCAAGTTTAATGCAAATGTTTGAGTTAAATTAGTTAATTAGGGATATTACTCAGTTCTACATGCACCAAGTAACAAGGTAAACACACAAGAATAAATGTTGGGTCTTCAGACATCTGAAAACCATTTAAGCAGAGAGAACTAGAATGTGTGGCCCCAGCAGCAAAGAGATACCACTGTTCTGAGAGGAAAGGTAGTAAATGGAATAAAAATATTTACTAATTATGCCTAAGCTCTAAAATGTATTATTTAGTAGAAAAACATTTATTTCATTTTTTTGTGGAAGAAAAAAAACTTTTTCCTTTTATTATTACTGGGTTCCTAGATATATTTCTGCCATTTTTTTGCCAAACATTTGATTTCACATATTTTTATTTTTTAATATTTTTTTAGTTAAGTCGAGTCTCGTTGCTTATTAATTAATCAGTTTGGTAGTTGTAGCATATTTTATTTCTTTAAAATCTTGAAGTATTTTTTGTCTCGTCTCTGACAAGAAAAGCCTAACATCTCATTAACTTCAAAGCTTAATGGTTTAGCTCAGGGATCTAGAGAGCACAGTCTTTGCCTGTGCAAATATAACTTCTTCTGGCTGTTGCCTCCTGGCTTTAAAATGTTAGTCTTTATTACAAATGTCAAAAAAATAATATTTGTTACATTTCGGCAACATTCCCTTGTAGTCTATTCGCCACTTTCTCAAAATAGTACATATAGGTGATCTTTTTTATTGTTTAAAAAGTGTTATTTTACATTTAACATACACACAGGTCAAAATTCACAAGGTTTGTGTAAAATCTAATTTTTGATTTCAGACTTTGGTTCAAAACTTTTTTCAGTGGAGATTTATTTCAAAGACCACCAGGTATGCAACTCGGTCTTTCAGGGAGACTGACAAAATCAAACTGCTGTAGATTATTGCCATAAAATGCCTAAATAGGGTTTGATGCCAAAATATGTTTTACTGTCACTCATGTCAACCTAAAATATATATTTTTTTCATTTTGAAACAATTTAGTTTTATGGTTTGGACAAAGCCATTGGTGACAGGTTTTACTGATGTTTGTAAATAAAAGTTTAGGAATGCTGATTTTCCTGAACTGCTAGATCATCTTATTGTCTTGCTTTAAATTTGTGCAACACAGTGTCTCCAAATACTGTATCAGTAAATGATTGTGAAACTTCAAGTAATTCTGTTTTAATTCTGTTTTGTTCTTATGTTAGTCTAGCTCTTAATCTACATCCTTGTTATTGTCTTGTCAAAAGTTTGTGCAGAAACACTTGAGAGGTTCTATCATTAAACTTCTGGAATTATACAGATGGGTAATTTGTTGTCCAAAGGAACAGCAAGAGAAGCTTAGTGCAGTATGCATGGCATGCCTACAAAAAGAAGCAAAGGGACATTCTTTCTGTTGTGATAGTATCAACCATCCCAAGGCTGTTGGATTATAGTTAGTTGTTTGTCACTTGTAATGCCATTTCAGCATTGTGGGCCCTCGTGTGAGGCCTTGTTTGCAGAGATACATATGCTTAAACTGCACTTTCTTTTCTCTGGGCCTTCCCTTTTCACAATCCGCTTTTTATTGCTCTAAAAGGATTACCAGCGTGGCCTGTGAATTCAGTTCACCTTTTCTCAGTTGCTTTGTTTCCCATGCACACGTGAACACTGGTGTGGCGCAATGTGGTGTTTTCTTTGAAGCCGTAAGGGTCCTCTGTCAAAGATGCAACACAAAAATATTGACAGTTGGTTTGGTGAATCCACCTGCTATTCTGTAATTAATCATTTAATAAATACTAGAATTTTTATATGGATTGTCAATGCATGTTTTTCTGTTTGGCGATTTCTGTGTAATGGATTGTTTTTAATGTCTTTCTAAGCACTTAATTTCTAACCTACTTTACAATGAAAGCACGTTCACCAATATTGAAGAGAAAACAAGTTAAAGGCCAGCTAAACCAACCAATGATTAAATCAGTACCACTACACATTTTTATTTTTTTAAATTCAGCTAATTGAAACATTTTTACTATAGTTCATTCTAAAGACTTTTGCATACACTGTAATTCTGAAAAATTTGCAAAGTAATCCTTGATATAAAAAGTGCTCATACACGATGTAGCAAAGTGGACAGCAGCATTTAATGGATTGAATTAAATTTAAGTAAAAGTGACACCATGTTTAAAATTCACAATACAGCATTTTTGCATGCTACAATGAAATTGAGGCATGAAGCTGTGAACTTTCTTAAATAGCTGAAAACCTGTTTTCCTTCTTTGCAGTAGTTTGACTTATTTTGAAATTTACTCTGCCATTTCAGACTTAAGAGTGGTGTGTCACACTGCTCTTATTTATGCTAGAATAGTTTTCTAATGCTGTAAGTGTAATTAGTAATAATTAATGGTGTTATACAGGATTCCCTGAGAGTAAACTAAATTCAGTTGACTACAGTGACAGTGGTAATTTGTGTTCCTGAATGATTTTACCAATAATCCAAAAAAATATATTTTTGATCTAGCACCTAATGTACTTTGTTGTAACTTTTGCTTTTTGTATATGGAAAAAAACAATCAGACACAAAAAATATATACTGTTGGTTTTTGTAGAAGAAGGGCTTTGACCTAAATGTGCAATCCTCAAAATACTTTTAATAAACAAATCTCCAACTTTAAAATTGCCGTTGCAAATTATACAAATGAAAGAATCCTCGGGCACATTCAACATTTAAGTCTTAAATTTGTTTCTGAGAAATGCTACATGAAAAACATTCAGTGACTTGTCCTTATCTTCAGTGAATGATTCGTCTTGTAATCATTGACTACGTATTGCACCAGTTTTTAGTTTGACCCAAGGAGAACTACTAAGCAAAAACTTCTTCTAAAGACATGTAATCCTAGCATTTATTGGCATATGGGTCAAATGTTTCTCACATGTGTAAAGTGGAAGTTTCATTCTGTCAGAAGTCAATAATTTAACACTTTCCTCACTCCTGTTTTGTACTTTACACCACTGTTTTGTATTAGCTTTAGGACAACCCAGAGCTGTTCGTGGTTTATCTGTAACACTGCGTGACTCACCATTTTATGATTTGTTTTACCTTTGCACAAGATAGGATTACATTACCGGTCAAGTGATCACAAAATTTGTAAGCATATTTGTACCTACGTATCAGGTAATGGCAGCTTTTGATAAAGTTCCAGTTTTGAGATGTGTTAATTATTATTAGACATTATCTTTGAGATGATTTGTAAGTCCTGTATGTTTTCAAACCTAATAAAAAGCACATCACAAAATTTGAGACATTTTCTGATGCCATTAGGTCAATTTGGATTTTTACGAGATAGATATATATGTATAACCATCTGCAGAAGAACTTCATAAAGAAAAAGTTGATTTTACGACGTTCTTGTCTTTTTAACTGGTCTTATTGATTTCTTTTCACAGTATATATTCGGGGAATTCAGCCCTGATGAGATCAATCAATTCTTTGTGACTCCTCGATTTTATGTTGAGGTAAGATGTTTTATTTTAGTTGTGTGTATGATGTTAACCATTACAAGTTGTTCTTGTGGCCTCCACTGGTCAAGAATAAACACTTCTCATTGGTCATGTAATTCTAAAATTTTGACCCGATGTGTTCCTGAAGATCTGAGGCTTGTAATTGGCTACACACATTACATGTTTGCTGTTATAAAATTAAGATTAAATAAATCCTCACTTTACATAAACCTGTTTTAATCTATTTAATTAATTTATTATTTGTGTTAACATTTTCACAGCTTCCTCCTTTCAATGACAAAGTTCCATGCGTCAGTCAGTCTTCAGGTATGTACTTTTTAGAAAAAACTTTCTGTGGAATGCCAGACAATGCAAGCATTTGTATTTAAATTTTCTTGAAATTAAAGCACCAAAATACAATCTTTTAAAGCAAGAACTTTTTGTCAATCTTTAAACGGTCTTTTTAAAAGCATAACATTGGATGCAGGCTTACCTGACAGCAAAAAGATGCCTTTTGCATGTTTTTTTTTTTTTTTCAAATTTTTGCATATTATATTTATATCTTAAAGTGGATTATAACTGGTAAGAGTATACCATTTTCTTTTTTTATATATTTTTGGCCACCAAATTTAAGAATATCACTGCAGCCACCTTCCCTTTAAGTGGTGTCCTTTTGCACATAACATTTGCCTTACCTTGATTTGTATTGATCATTCAGGAAGTTACTGCACTCCTGCTGTACCTTATATTATGGAGTCAATGGGACTGCAGGTTTGCGGTGAGTTGAAAGGTCCGATGCCCTGTGGCTTGACAAGTTGTTATATATATGACCTTTTAAAACTAAAACTCCAGGTTTCAAAAACTGGTGGCTTTCTAAACTGTGCATCTGTATTCTTTTTCTTGTCTGTTGAAAAATTTCTTCAGAGCTTTGCATGCTCAAGATACTATTGAGTATCTTCCTTTGCATTTAATGCATTTGCACTACTGCAGGGCTACAAATTAAACAGAAATTTGATTGAACTTTGATTAAAATATACTAGTTGAAGCTTTTGTTAAACTAAGGGCATAGTAATGGTTTTTGTGGCTGCTAACATGCGTGTGTGTTTGTGTGTTTGTGTTTATATTTTTATCCCCTAAAATCTTTTTTTTTCTCCTGTTAATTGCAATTTAAAATAATGAAGTATTATTTCAATAACATTAAATAATTTGCTTTGGTCCCAGTAAAGGAAAGTATCTGTTTTTTTTTTTTTTTTTCAATTTAAAAAAAAGCTTCTTCACGTCAACAGAACATCATGATGATCAATCTGCTGATGAAAGCCACTTGGATGATTTTTCTAATTTGCACTTACTAATTTTTCCTATTTATATTTACTTCCACCTTGCATTTTTCATTGCATCTTAATAATCTAAAGCCTTGCAATATATTTCATAAACATGATCATTTAAATGTTTAATTATAAATAACTTTAAATGCATAATGTGTGGACTATCTGCTTTTTGTTTTGTGACATTCTTGTCATTTATAAAGCATTTTTTAACAATTCAATCAATGTTACCCACCTCAAATTGTGGATTTAAACTACTGTGCTATATTATTTTTTTTATTTTTTAAATAAACAAAATGTTCCTTTTTTGTAGGGGTGGGAGGAACTACCCCCTTAGACCAAGTGTATATGTTAAATCAACCCCCTTCAACAAATTTAGGTTTATTTTATGTCTTATTATCTGAAAGAGATTCAGTAAGCTGAGGCAGCCATTACATTCTGAAATCTATAGGCTTTAAACTGTATTTTAAATGATGTTCTATGTTTTTAATTGACTCAAATGTTTTTTGCAGCTGAAGACTATCAGCACATTGAGTTTGGAGTTGACGAGGTGATGGATTCCAAGCCTGTTGGGGTGAATGATCCTTTGTACAAGGTTTCGAGTAACCTCAACCCCCAGGCACCAGAGTTCATCCTGGGCTGCCAGCCTGCCCCAAAGGCTCAACAGACGGCTTCTCCAACAGCTGATGTCCCTGATGGAAGCCACTTCAACTCACTGGATGGGCCCGATGCTGAAGCCTCAGCCCTGGACAATCACCAGTCATGCCAGGACATGGATGGACTCCCTGGCAGCCTTGGACAGCGAGAAAGAAAGAAAAAGAAAAAACGACCACCAGGATACTACAACTATTTGGATCCATCAACTGGTGGAAGCAACAACACTGGTGCAGCAGATGGCGTGCCTGTAACAGCACTAGTAAACGGACATGCACTTGGAGGCTCACACCACAGTCCTGAGGATGTTGATAGCAAGACTTTGACAGCAGTTCAACTTTCCACCCCTACACCGGTCTCTACAGAAACTGCTACAGCTGCTGTGTTTGCTCCAACATCTACTGCCAATCAGAGGACTTGTGATAGCCCTGATGACTTATCTTTTGACTTAACAAGTGGAGGATCTTTATCAGATGGTAACAATGCAACCTCCTCCTCTTGTTCCTCCTCTCAAAGCAGAGGGATGATGGAGGGACCAAGGACTGCAGATCAGCAGCTGGTTCATTTGGCTCCTCAGAGTCCCGAACTTTCAGATACGCCACACAGCCCCCAGTCCAAATCGCCACCTCCTTCCACTGCTGAGGCCATCCCCTCTGCCATCACTTCCACAACTACTGAACTAGAAGGAAGCGAGGTAGCAGAGAGTAGTGTGGCTAACGGGCTAGAAGAGCCTAATACTCCTGTCAGTGCCGATGGACACAGAGAGGACTGTGACAGTGGGGAGCAGAGTCAGCATCTCACTCCAGACTGTGCTGCCCAGCCTTTAGTGACAGAGCAGGCACATTCACCTGCAATTCCCACTGCACCTACTGCCAATCTTCCTAAATCCTGGGCTAGCCTCTTTCACAACTCCAAGCCTCTGCCTGGGGGCCCGCAGGCCTTTGTGGAGGTAAAGAATGTTGTGGAAGTTGTTTCTCCCTCCCTTGCAATGCCAGAGCAACCTGAAAAGGTTGGGGAGATAAAAGAAGGTCCTGTCCATGTGTCAGAGGATCCAATGGCCCCTAAACTTGCAGGTATTATTTGAAGAAACCAATAACATTCGTGTATTAACAGTTTTAACTGCCTACAGTGTTTTGGGTAAGCGATGGATGTTTTTCCTTCTAAATTCCTTTCAGGTCATTAGGTAGAGAAAAGTTGACCAAAATGTTGTTCCAAAATGAGCAAACAATTTTAAATAGTGAGTAGAGTTGAAGTATTAGGTGTCAACTCTTAATTGTCACCTGCTTATTCAAAAATTCTGTTAATTTTTTTCCAGTCTGGTTTAAAAGTAAGCCACTGTGACACGTAAAAGTTTAAGAATTGAACACTAGATGGCGTTACTGCATAGCTGTCAAATATTAAAATCATTGGATTACGTTGCTTTAATTCCTTTACAGTATTAAAAGTAGGTCAAAGACTTCGTTGGCTTCATGCATAGTACTTGTGGATCATTACTTTCTCTAGGTGTGTCTTGTTACATCATGGTGTATTTTTTTCTCTTGTCTCCTTAAAGCATAATATACAAATTTACATTAAAAGTTATGAAATATTGATTTGATTACATATACTTATGTTCATCAAGGACATGAAAACAGAAATGAGGTGACCGAGTGGCTAGTGTCGAATCTTTAAATTAACGTCTGTTCAAGATTTTGTCTGAATTAGTCTGCAGATAAATGTTTAGACCTTGATTTCATTGCCTTATATATTTTAGGGGGTTTGTATAATAATGTGGAAACTATTCAGTGATCTACTTTTTCTGTTTAAATCAGGTTTTTGTAAAGTGTCCAGCAGTGCTTTATAACTTGAAATGCTTGATTTATCTTACAATGATGATGTGTTGGCCAGTGACAAGGAAATGTTTAGTTTCAAACTTGAATGAAACAAAATCCTTTTTTTTTTTCCTGAAGGTTTTCTTTCTTTGAAAGCAGTCTATCTACACAAAGTGTTTAAAAACCTATAAACCTCTGAAGCTGCAGTCATTTTTTTAAAATCTTCCGTACTTTTTATTAATTTTTTTTTTCCCTCTGTGGGAGACTGGTGCGACATTACTGTGGACAGTTAAAGCAAAGGCAATCACATGCAAATGGAATTCTTCCATAATGTTAAGTTTTATTTGGTAATGTTTATTTTCTGGTGTTTAGTCTGTGCTAGTGCCATTTCAACTTTAAAAAGACCAACCTACTTGAGATGCAGCAGCACGGAGCCACAGACCAGCTGTTTAAAGTTTTTTTTTTTAACTTGTTGGTTAAATTGTAACAAAACTGTATTCCAGTTCAAGTTGTCTCCTAGCTCAAATTAATATTCTAGTTCAGTCAATAGGATCCACTGGCAATAAAGAGGAAAAAATTGGATTTTAAAACAGACCCTCATAAATGAATTTAGGAAAGCTTTTGTTTTGACTAAGTCTGTGTGTTTTCTTGTTTTGATGATGCAAATAATGTTTTAAAAGCAGTATTTAAATTATGTCTGAAGTACAGTGAGGAAAGCTGCACAACCTGGAAAATATCCATGATCATTTTTTTATTGTGTAATGAATTTTATTATTCAGAGTAAATAAATATAGTTTTTTTTTTTATTCAAATCATCTGTTAAAACAATCCACGTTACCATGGGAGCTGTGCTTCTGTCAATGACGGTCTCCCTTCCTAGGCGTGGTACAGCGATCTCTTGCTCTGTCTCAGATGGCCTCTAGTGTTGGAATCACCAGAGCCGGGAGTAGAGAAAGAAACATTTATTAATATGTAAAGCACTTGTCATTTGTGGTGTCATATTTGATTCTGCTTTAAAATATGCTCTCATAAAATTAGGCTTGTAATTTGCTTATTGTACTTTAAAGTTACCCGTTAAAGAACGCTGTCTTTGTTTGAATCCCCAGAACTTATTGAGAATGTGAAGTTGATACATAAACCAGTGTCTTTGCAGCCAAGGGGGCTGATCAACAAAGGGAACTGGTGCTATATCAACGCTGTATCCTTTTCACTGCATTTTTTCCCTCCCTTTACATGTACATTTTTATGCGACTGACTGGCTGTTTAACATTACTCATTTCAAAAGTATGTTGTTTCTAAGCTAAAAATGGCACAGAGGGTAAACTGGTTAAAATCTCAGAGTAATGCTGAATTTTTCAAATACTGTGCAATAGTTTCTTATTTTCTGTTAATGTGTTTTCAACAGTGCCAGAAAAAAATCCTTCATAGTTCTAAGTCCTGCAAAGAGAACAAACTGGTTTATTTCTCAAATTGGAATGTGTTTACATGTTTCACTCGTCTTTCATTCTGTATTAATCCTTAACTGTGAGTGCTCAGACCCTACAGGCCCTGATTGCGTGTCCTCCCATGTATCACCTGATGAAGTCCATTCCTCTGCATACTGAAACTCAGAGGCCGTGCTCATCCACTCCCATGATAGACAACTTGTAAGAAGGGCTTTTGCAATCTAATATTTGATATTTAGTGTTTCAGTGGCATCACTGTTTTTTTTTTTGTCACAGTGTAAGGCTGGTGAATGAGTTCAACAATATGCCTGTGCCATCTAAACCGAAACAACAAAGTAAGATGTTACTGAGTGCAAGTGAAAAAGGTTTGGAATCATTTTCTCTCACTGACCTGTGATTTTTTTGCCATTCTCACAGACATTGGTGATAAAATCGTAAAGGACATTCGACCTGGTGTACCGTTTGAACCAACTTATATTTATAAACTCCTCACTCTCATCAAATCGAGTCTTTCTGAGAAGGTAGGAAATGCTGCTTTGGGTAGATTACATTTTCACAGCAAAGCAGTGTGTCAAGATTTCCTTTAATGATAAAAACATGTTTCAGGGACAGACAGTCCTTTGGGAGTCAAACATTTTCTCACGTAATTGGTTAGCTTTTCAGAAAAAAATAATTTGCTGCTTTTGCTGATTCAACCATCAGTTTTAAGGATGGGATTACTGAAATACTCAGAGGCATCTTTTGATATCTAATAGGACTCATGCTGTCTATGCACACACTGCCTTTTTATCTCAGTGAATGACGTCTGTAATTTAGCTCTTGTATTTGACAGCAGGCATTTTGTGTTGATCCTTGCTGACAAACATTTTTTTTTTCTTTTTAGGGTCGGCAAGAGGATGCAGAGGAGTATCTTGGGTTTACACTGAATGGACTGCACGAGGAGATGCTGGCACTGAAAAAACTAATCTTGCCTCAGGATGAGAGTAAGCAACTTACCTGTGGATGCTGGTGTTAGAAGTTTAATTTAAATTATTTTGTAACCAATAAATGCCTTCTTCTGTTTAACTTGATAGAGGAGAAAAGAATAGTTTTTTTTCATAAAATCTAAAATTTTACAGAAGTCATTCAAATAATTGTGCTTATTAACCTAATCATTTCTAATAAAACTGAATAAGCAAAAAAGTTCTGCAGATGGATAGTTCCTGCTCCAAGTTTTTCTAAAAAAAACAACAAAACTGTCAACTTAGACAATGTGATATATTTTTTTCTTAAACCAGTAGATTGCTTAAACTGGTTTAAACAGATTTAAACCTCAGCTCACAGCATGACATCTCTAAAATCTTTTAACAGCTCTTATGAAGTACAAACAGTTTGTATTAATGAAAAGGTTTCAGCTCAACTCGGTGTGTTTTGCTTTAAAAACGGCTCTGTTTGTAATTATACTTTTAAGCAATGGTTCTCTTTATTTATATAAAAAACAACCATGACTTTAGGCATTGATCACTCTTCCTTCTCTGTCCTCTTTGTCAGCATGTTTCCTTATCTCACATTATCGGTGTTATAAATTTTACATCCAAAAGTGGGTTACACCTGGTTGATTTGTTTTATTGCTCCATTCATTCAAATGGATTTGATTGACTCCCTTTTTTTAATTTTTTTTCTTCAACAGAAGCTCCTACACCCAATGGCCCAGAATCCCAGCAAGGTGCTGAGGAGGACAAGGAGGCTGATCAGGAGGAAGAGGGAAGTGAAGATGAGTGGGAACAAGTGGGTCCCCGAAACAAGACTTCTGTCACTCGTCAAGCCGACTTTATCCGCACACCTATCACTGACATTTTTGGTGGACACATCAGGTAAATTGGTGAACTGAGATACTCAATAAAATCTCAATATTGATGATCTATTCACTCTTGGTTAGGTGGTTTGGATTTTTTTTAGTCAGTAATACTTTGCCACCTTTTGGCTTTTTTCTTTTTCAAGTCTTCCACAGCCATCTGTGGCAAGTCTGGACAGCAAGTGACAGGGCACCATTACACAAATAAAGGTCTAAACTTTCAAACGAATGAGAACATTAAGAATTTGTTGCTTTTTCTTGTTGAAATGGTATGTTCTCTGAGGTTCTGGTCTGGCACGGTCCTGGGTACGTTTATTGTACATCTAAAAGGATTATTTTCTCAGGAATGGTTCTGTGCCTCTGGAGTAAAGAAATGCAGAAAAGTGTTCACGTGTGCGTGCGCCTGTGCTTGCAAGGTAGTATGGATGCCAGCTAAGCATACCTAAAATCCATATGGTTTTAAAGACTTCTATCTGAGAGATTGGCCTGTCTTGGGTTTCTGTGGCTATTATTTTCAAATGTAAAGTGGATTATCTGCCATAATCTTTTTTGTTTTTTGATGATCGGTTATTTTAGTTTTTCCTTTTGAAATTTATGGTAAAATCTGCAATTAGAATAAACTTCGGGGAATGGTTAAGGTTGGCAATAAAAATGATCTGCTACATTAAATTTACCATGAAATGGAAACTTAAGAACGGTCACAAAATGAGGGCAAAATTCATTTTAATACTGGATGATTTTAAAAGAGAATGTCAGGAAGAGGTGTAGTTTCTTATCGTTATGTATTTGCTGCCTATTGTAGGAAAAGGTTGAACCACTGAGAAGTGTTGAAATGGAAAATGTTGTAAAGCTGGGTTCACACCAGACGCATTTTGAGCAGCGGAAGCAGCCAGTTTACATGCAAAGTCAATGGTGGACGCACGTCTAGGTCTCTCGCGGCGCGTTTAGAGCGTTTCGAGCAGCGCGCAATGAAGCGGTAGGGGCGGTTTGAGCGTTTT
>JARVJO010000164.1:3171508-3191826 GCA_031762555.1 Cynodonichthys magdalenae | reverse complement strand
TCATTTTTTCACGTGACAGTTTCCTGAATGTTGCCCGCTACCTGAAACAGACAGGAGCTCTTTAGCTGAAATGGACCTTCTGTAGTTTCTGTTCTGACTGGAGATATCAGCACCGATGCGGGTCAGCTGCTCATTAAACTGACCGCGGTGTTAATCTGTGCTCGGAACAAAAATAGTTCGTCAGCTCGCAGCTCCTGGAGCTGTGAAACTAACCGAACAAACCGCCTCAAAATTATCTGGTGAATAGTTATCTGGTTAGCACCACGTTCACTTACTGCTCACTAAATAAATCAAAGCCATTTTCTTTATTTCATCCGATATTAAAGACGGACCGGAAAAAAAAATAAGACGCTCCTCCCATTTAGACGCGCGTCTAGTTTTGTTCTGGTCTGAATGCAGCTGAATGTAGAGCATCCAACTTGAGGCGTCAGGCGCGTTTTAGATGCTCAGAACGCGTTTGGTGTGAACGCAGCTTAAGCCCTGAACAAAAAGTTCAGGAATAAAAAGACCTCCTTACTAGTGTATTTTCAGAATATTTTATTATGTATTTCCTGTCTTTCTCAGATCGGTGGTCTATCAGCAAAACTCTAAAGAGTCGGCCACACTGCAGCCCTTCTTTACCCTGCAGCTCGACATTCAGTCTGAGAAGATCCGCACAGTGCAGGAAGCTCTCGAAACGTTGGTGGCCCGAGAGTCTGTCCTCGGCTACACTTCTAAAACCAAGCAAGAGGTAAATGAAAAGTGCCCTCCGAGCTGCAGATATGACCAAATTTTTCTGTGCATGTTTGAACTGCTCATCAAGGGGAAGAAAAATCTAACCTTGAGAGCTCAAAATGTTGCAGCAACATCAGAATTGCACAATGATTCCCCTTCAACATTTCCTGACTTTTCTTTAACAGTTATCATTTGGATTGTTTTGGAACCTCAGCACAGACATCCAAACTGTTGAGTAAAAATGGAACTCTGTGTGAAACCTGTGCAGTCTTTGAACGTTTAGCTGAAACAACTGGTTCAAAGAACATCTGCATCACAGCTGGACTATAGACAGTTTTTTTTTTTTTGTGTTTTTTATGTAATGGGTTGTTACACAAGATAAAATGCCTTTGTGATTCTGGAAACAAATAACTGTGTAGTCCACATCTTGTCTCAGCTTTTATACTTATAAAATCCAGAATACTTAGTGATTTGTGTGTTTTTAGTGGCTCCACAAGCACTTATGAGTCTTAACAAAATGTTACTACTTGTCCTGTACTTTGTTCTTTTCTGTTTAAAGACTTTTATTAGCTTTCATCTTGAATCTGCTGTTCCAAATCAGTGTTTAAGGCATTTTTAAAGTCCAACTCTTAGTACTGTTAGTGTTCACTGCATCTGCCTTCACGCTCTTTCATCTTTGTGCATTTGCTTTCAGATTGAGATCAGTCGAAAGGTAACCTTGGAAGAGCTGCCACCAGTGTTGGTGCTCCATCTCAAGAGATTTGTTTTTGAAAAGACTGGAGGTTGCCAGAAATTGACAAAGAACATCGATTACCCTGTTGACTTGGAAATCAGCAAAGGTATGCATGAGTCCACACTCTGCTGAATTTCACCCACTGATTCTGAATGAAAATTAATGTAATAGTTCTGTTCAGTTGATAAGTTTACATATATTAACTTTTTTGTGAACAATTATTTATTCCAAAATCTACCTATTTTTGGATCTTGTCCTATTTTTACATAATCTAAATCATAGTAAATCTGTTTATTCCACAAAAGATTTTATAAGATGGTTTCAAGTGGAATGTTTCCTTTAATCAACCATAGAGTGAAGACAGAAATAATTTCACAGTGATAATAGTTGTTAAACTATTCATATTTTGAAAACTTGACCTTTTTTTTTTAAATTCAAAACATTTTCACCTGGTTTTGACTTTTGTTTAAAACATTTTAATAAACTGATTAACTTTTTAAACCACACATTTCTTTCAGACCTCTTGTCCTCTGGAGTGCGAAGCAAGGTTTTGAAAGGCCAAAGAACTTACAGGCTCTTTGCAGGTGTGTTTTTATATATTTTTAAAAGTCCAGATCACATTATCACATTTACTACAAAATAGTTGATCCTTTTCTTCCATTTTAAATCATAATAAATGTGGAAATTATGGACAGTTTATCATAATTCAGTTCCTTTAAAACCCACATGCTAAGTGATCAATTCTTAAATATTTTCCACATTTCTGGCTTTTAATCTCCCCCTCTCTCATTTTCACCAGTTGTTTATCACCATGGAAACAGCGCAACAGGCGGACATTACACCACTGATGTCTTCCACATTGGTCTTAACGGCTGGTTGCGTATTGACGACCAGACAGTGAAGGTCATCAACCAGTACCAGGTGGTGAAGCAGACTGCCGAGCGCACCGCCTACCTGCTGTACTACCGCCGCGTCGACCTGCTGTAGACACACGCGCGCACACCCACCCATACACACATGAGAATATCTGAACATATTCACAAACATGCACTCACACTTAACAGACAAGTCAAAGTGCACTTGTTGACAAAGTGCGTCTACATCTAACACACACACATCAAACTAATAAACAGGAACACTGCCCAACTTGTTCTTTTGCAAGATTTTCCTATTCTTCCCTCCTGTCTCCGCTTTCCTGAAAACCAGCTTTTCCAACGCCTTTTTTCCTTGTCACCGTTTTTTTATTTTCAGAAGAAGAGAAGCAAGCTGCATTCACAAAGTTTTTTTCCTGTGACTGCTGTCTCTTTGCATCACTGCATTTTTTTTTTCCTTTTTATTTTTTTTTTGATTTTCTTTTAAAGCAGCAAGGAAGGACTGTTGAATTGACAAAGGTGAGGTTGGGGTTACAGGTTTGAACCTAAGACTTGCCTCAGACTGAGTCTACCACTTGGCTCTGATGGCCATCAGTGAACTCACACAGGTGGAACTATTTACTACAGACTGAAAGTGGACAGGAGGGGGCTTTTTCCTGTTCAAACACCTTATTTTTTTGGAAATGACCCAGATAAATCAGTGTTTGCCTTTTATTAAAGGAGAACTGTCATACCAGTGAATTTGCAGCAGTTTGAAAGCCTATCGTTTGCCCATGTGCATTGGAGAGGCCCAGCACCAGCAGTATCATGGGTCTCTTCCCCCCAGGTCCAGATTGTTCTTCTCTGCCACCACCTCCTCCTCCTCCTCCTCCTACATGTCATCACTTTTATGATGCTTTAAAGGTACAACTTGAGCCATCAAAAGCAAAAAGAAAAGAAAAACACGAGGCGTATAAAATGTGAACCTAACAGCTTCCTTGTTTTGAAAGATTCCTATGGTATTTGGGTTTAGATTTAGACTATTGTGAATTAAAAAAAATAATGCGCTTTAGAATTTAATTACAGATAAGCTTCTGTGCACAAAATGACAGGCAAATATGTTTTTCAAATATCTAGATCATAAAATTTTAAAACCAAAGGAGCAAAAAATGTGTTTCTTGCTGACTTGAACATCTGTGTGTCCTGGAAAACTGTCAGTTTTTAATCCCAAGTTTTGCTTTAGAAAAACGGCAACCGATCAAGAAAATTTTAAATGCAAAACCTGATCTTGTTAACTTTGTAAATTTCTTTTTTCATCCATTTATCCTCCACCCCCCACTCTTTGTTTTTTTTTTGGCTTGTCTCAAGTATCCACCTGAGTACTGGTGGTTTGGGGTGTTTTATTCAGTCACACCATCCTACCCCTTTACATAAAAGAAAGCAAAAGCTTTCTTCTGCTCAGTTTGACATTTTTCCACTCTAAATACGACACTCATCCCAATCACGTGGAAAGTGCAGATTAAATATATGAAGATTAAAGGTTTCTCTATGTACTCTTAATTTGGTGTTGTGATAAACAAAAGATTGGGGGAAGTTGGGACTACATCAGTTCTGAGCTCCACAGATAGACCTGGGACATGCGCACAAAAGGAGATAGTATTTGCTTTTCTTTATTTTATTTCTTTTGATTGATTGTGATCATTTTTGTTTGTGTTAATGAAAGTTGTTTGTTTTTCTTTTTTTTTCTTTTTGTCAATCATTTATTAGATGTCCCTCTGCTTTTGCTCCATTCAGAAAATGTGCTTGCAATGGAATTGAATTTAAAATTAAAATAAACAGGCTAAAGCACAACTACAAAATAAATGAAATAGTTCTTTGCTTGATATTTATTTGCCTTTTGTCTATTGGTTATTTTGATCATTTCCATGTTTACTTCAGTCCTGTTTCTTTCCATTTATCAGTATCACCATCAGTGTTAAAACATCAGCTCAAACTTGTCTCAACAATTTGAACATTTTCATTCATTATTTTTTGAGTCTCCTGTGGACATGTTTTTTGCTCATGTCATTTCATTCAGTAAAACAAGTGAGACTGGATCAACTTTTCCAGTGAAATGGTGCAGCATAATGTAAATTTTCAGATTTTTTTATATTCATCTTGAAGTCAAATACCATCTGAAAGCTTACTCTAGTTAAAAGCGAATTGTCTATTAGATTAAAATCATTTCTATATTTTAGCATAGATGTGATACATAGTGTCATTTAACTTGTGGGTTTTAAAGTCAGAAACCTTTTTCAGGTAAACCAAAGTACATTATCACATCAGCCCTACTGCCTTTCATAGAGTTAATGTTCCAACCTTATTTTGCCTTGTTCATTCATTGCACAAAGGAAATGGCATGCTCTGTAAACCACTGGTTCAGCATAACTTCCACAAAATTCAGTTGTGATGCTGGCTTTTATTTCTGCAAAAAAAAAATGACATTGTTGATTGCATACTTTATTTCACCTTTCAAAGAATGTTTCTAAGATGGGAATTGAAAAAGAACACCTTGAGTTTTCTGTTGTTTGGTTTCCACTTGGTGTCTTGTTGGCTGGTCCGGAAACGTGCTGATGAAAAGCTTCGATAATGTTTTCCGTGTGTGCTCCGAGCACTTTGTCGGCTGGGTACTGTTGGGATAATGACCTTTTAAAACAGGAAAAAAAAAAATCTATTGTCTTTTTAATTTCAAGCCTTCAACATTCTGTTTTGTTTGTTTAAATAAAGGTTTGTGCACAAAGCAGTTTGCTAATCAAGTGTAATCTGAAGAGTATCTGGCTTTCTTATGATAGTCAATTCTGAAAAACTTTGCAACCTCCAGACCTTGGACTGGCCTACACAACAATGTGCACAATAAACCAAAATAATCTAGATTCTTGGTGTTCTGCATATTTTTAATTGCTCTCGTCTTACTGTATTCGTGTGTGTGTGTCATGTTATTCCTCCTGAGGTTTAACTGGCTGTTTCGGTGCCCACAGTATTTGTTAGGGTTATGGCAGAGCTCACTTTACCTTGGTTTAATGGGAAGCAGACCTATCATTGAAAAAATTTGCTATGTAAGATTTTTCTGTCCTTCAGCATTCCACACTTTTTATTCCTCCCTATAGCTTCCCCATTCTTTGAAATGTATCTCGGAAACTTGCAATCATCTGTATCCTTTTGTATTTTTAATGTCAGAACTCAGTCGTGTCTTGTTTTATGGGCATGTATCCTGCGGAAGAAAATTGCATGTTTGATTCCTCCCGATACACCACCAGTCCTTAAAGCCATGCCTTTTATAGGTTGATGTTGGACACTTGTAAATTTGTCTAGTTTCTTAAATGCCTATTTAATTCTCCAAGTGGTTTGCTAAAACGAGGACCAGCTGGTAGTTGATATTTTTAATATATTTACGTCCTTGGAATACTTTTGATTGTGCTGTTCAAATAGTTACAGCTTCAAAGTATTCTACAATTAAGTTTCAGTTTAAGGTGACAAAATCAAACCACAAGTAATGAACATAGAATATTTAATATTTAGCTTTTAATTATCAACTAATTTTTCTTGAGCACCACTAAGCTCAGCAACCATAGCGCTAAAAGTAATCTAGCTTTCAGCTATTAAAACTTTGGCATACATATGATGTAATTTCCTGTAACTTGTTGAGCGTACAAGCTTTATAAGTCCGTCTTCAGGTTTTCCTACCTGTACAGGGATTCTGCTTTGTGATCTGTAAGGATTTTAAGATAAATCTGTAAAACCTCAAGCTTACAAACAATGCAGCACAATCATTAATTTGGAAGATGGAAAAGTGTGACCTGAATGACTTTTGGAAAACGAAACAGGGCCACCAGCAGCTCCATCACTTGTCTTTCTCTCTACAGAACATCAATACACTCTGCATAATATTTAAGGACAGCTGAGGCATTGTGAGCTACACTTCATATTTTCTTTGAGTTCAGAGCCCACTTTGGCAGAGGCCACATGGAAGGAAAGTAAGTCGGTTTTCATCCTGCCTGGCCCAGCTATTGTAAATATCTGAGTTGGTTAAAAAAAAAAAAAAAGAACATGGTAGAGAAAAAATGTAAACTATTTGGGTCACTGCACAGTCCTACAAAACATGGGTCATGTCCTCTCCCTCTTCATACTCTCCCCATCTAATGAAGAGCTCTGTCATGAAATGGAAAGTTAAATGGAACTGGTTCATCTTTGGTTCCTTGCAAAAGATCTGCCTTTTCCATTAGCTATCCATCAGCTGTGTCTTAAGTGAAAAGATTCTGAAAAACTGGTCTCCACATCTACAAAAACTGAAATGCAGTCAAAAATTTTTATTTAGACTTAATCGCCCCTCCACCTCTGTTCGTTGGACTGGAGCTCTGACCCCTTTCTGGATTTTATTTACAATTAAATGTACATTACAGCCTAATTCTAAAACTTAATACATTATTACAATTATTACATTAATACAATATTTTAATCACAAAGCTAATAAATGTCCACTTTTTCTGAAAACAACATATAAAAGGTTGTTTCTTATGCAGTTTGTGATCCATTTCCTTTGACATGTTATTCTAAAGATACATGCCCTCCAGTGATGGGGATCAAACTGCCTGCTACAGATTGGTTTGACAACATGATGATTTACATCTTTTTTTCTTTCTTCTGACATCAGTTTGCGCACGGCGTGCTGTGTGCCAAGAACAGGGAGGCTGGTGAGTGGAGAGACAGTCATTTTTTTTCTCCCCCCTCTGCTCATCAGGGGTCTCCTTCTCGAGCTATATAAGGCACTGAGTTACACAGGAATCACACAGCTTGTGTGTGTCTCAGGAACATCGCCAAAACCCAGCAGCAGCTCCTCTAATAAAGAAATAAAGCAGCTCTCCACTGGAAACTTCACCCAGGCAGCTGAATACTTACTGAGGAAGAAAAGGTGAGACATTAAGCACATTTAACTTTGAAAACATAACTTTTTGTTGCTTTACAGCAATCCTGCTGATATTTTTATTCTATTAACAAAATTTTATAGCTGTTTGTAATTTTGGCTGATAATTACACTCTGTCAGTCTCTGTCTGCAGCCTCCCAGTGGAACAAAGCAACTGCTGTTTTATTAGAAAATATTTAATCTTATTTGTGAACTTTTATTAAGTACTTTCTTTTAAATCATGTAAAAGCCACATTTTATCTGAAGGTGTGTTTTTTTTTTTTTTTGTAAAAGGGAAAACAAAAAAATTAAAGCCAATCAACTTTTTAAAATTGACAAAGATCTAAAAGTATATTATTCAAACAGCTTTTTATTGGGGATGAGTTTGTGTCCAGCCCTGAAGGGAGGACAGGTAAATAAAGCTCTGTTTGGATCAGACAGGAGTCAGTATGGCACAGAAGACCCAATAAGAAAATGTGGACATTTCCTCTGTCTGTCACTCTGGTATAAAATGTATGAGAGGCATGAGAAGAGCTCAGACACAGAAGCTGGTGGAGGTTGAGTGGGAAGACATGGCACAGGGAGAGGAGAAGGGTGTGGTGCCCGGAGCCTGGCACTGCGTGTTGACACAGAGCCGGTGCCAGACCTCGAGCTGCCTTTACAGGCCAGAGGGAAAGGGGTGAACGGATTCAAGGACAGGAGCAACCGGTGCGAGTTAGAGCTTGATTTATCTATTTATTTTTGTTCATCTCCAATCACACACTGAACTGCTTCTCTCTTTTTATTTAATGAAACTGTGGGATATTTGCGTTTTAGACCACCTTGCTCACAGGAGAAACGTCAGATACAGAATAAGATATTGCTTCTGTAAGGGACGTGTTTGGAATGAAATGTTTTGACCAAAACACTACATTGTTTTAAACTCTCACCATTGTAGAGGCTATAAGTAGTTTAATTCATGTAGAATAAGAAAATGCTTGTCAATGCATTATCATTTGTGTTGCTTTAATAATGGATTGTTACATCGACTGAAAACAATACCAAATAAAAACAACGGTAAAAGCTACTTTATACAAGGACTTAAAACAAGCTATCCAGAAGCCGCAGCACTCAACTAATTTTTCATATACATTAGCAATTCTGAAATGAGGATTTGCACCTATAAACAAAGCACTTGGCTTCATTTTCCAAAAACTATTGTGGACGCTTGAGTCACATAATTGACCTACATATTTTCCAGAAAAATGGGTAAAAAACTTCCTGTTTTCTACTTTTTTGCAGTTTAGATTGATTTAAAAACTTCATTGCATACTTTACTCAAATACAATATGTACCAATACATCAAAATCAGTGAACTCAATCCAAATGGCTCTTCCATAGATGCTGACCATTTACCTCTTCAGGTTGCTCACACCAAGTGTTGATAACAATATGATGTATTAATACACTATCCCACCGTGGTAAATAAAAAAATTCTGCTCACTAAGATTGTTTCTGTGTTGCTGGAAGCATCCCTGTCAAAAGTTTTGTACATCTGCACACATTTTTTAAACTTGTTGACTCTTAGCAAAGTCTCATTAAATATTTCTTCTCTTCAGGTTGTTTGAACTCTGAGCGGTCTACTGTAGTCTGACAGAACAACCCAGACAGCCCAAGGTGTCAGAATGACCCACTCTGCTGTGGCTTGGCTCCTCATCCCTTTCCTCCTCCTGTTCTGTGTTACGGACACGCTTTCCCTCTTCCTGCCCGACTCCAAGGAACTGAGGGAGCTGCTGAGCCGCTACGAGCAGGAAGACGACCAGACCGGCGTGAACAGCTCAGCTGGGAACAGGACTCGGCGAGCCATTCTCTGGTCAGACCGCGAAGAGATCCTGCAGCTGCACAACAAGCTGAGAGGCAGCGTTTACCCTACAGCCTCCGACATGGAGTATATGGTGAGACGTGTGATGTGAAAGGGGACGTAGGCAAAATCCACTTTTTATAGCCGTTAAATACATTTTGTTGTGAATTTGGAGTCTCTATGAGTGCAGAAAAGTTTAATTTTGTCTCTCCTGGTGCTGCGTAAATATCTTTATATTCTGTTTGGGTCATATAGTCAACCTGTTCAGTTTTCTATATGCCATTTTCTGAAATATTGGACAAGTCTTCCCTTGTTGACATATTTTAATTTGTAAATAAAACATTTCTGCGCTGCTGTATAGTCGTAAACTTCTCTATCAAACCAGAATGGACCGCTCTGGGAGCTGGAGTGGGGGAGGGGTGTGAAGCACCTCGTTTGATTTTAAAGAGACAGCCTCAAAACGAGTTGATCTGAGACACACCTCATAAAAGGGGTGGAGGGGCTTGTGGAGTTACAGTAAGGTGTTTCACTTTATATAGACCCCAACTGAATGAGTTAAATGTGAAAAAGGATTTTAAAACATGACATGTCTCCTTTAAAACATGTTCTGCCTTGAACACAGAAGACTTCTGTGTCAGCACTAATGAGCAATGAAACAAGGCCTCTAATTAGGGTTTTACAGTTTTAATTCTGTCCAGAAAACTCCTCAGCTGGAAACATGCAGTCATGAAGGCTGACCTGCTGCCAGCCTGCTGTGCCAGTCGTTTACAGGCAACATAATAATGCTGACTCTGTCCTACCTGCAAACTGCTCCGCTCTGGAGAACACAGGAGAGTGAGGTGGGGGGGCGGTGGGAAAATTAAAAACCTGCGTGGAACATTTCTGTCTGAAAGAGGGTGAGGGATTATTGTTGATACACACAGAAGATCCCTCACAGCCTGTTCCATGAAGTTAGGGGAATCAGCAGCAGCCTGTGTGACTCTGGTCTGTGGTTACAGAGCGGAGGAAACTCTCTGCGGATTTACTCTGCTCTCTCATATGTCCAGAGAACAGGCTGGGTGTGTGTTAGCGTTTAGTTAAAAGGGTGTTTGGGGTTACAGCGGTGTCTGTGTGCGCATGTTTTAATGACCACCAAAAGGCTGGAAATTTACTGAGGGGATGTGCTTCGAGGGGCCAGGCTGTACGGAATCCTCACCGCCCTCCCTTTCACTGTGAGAGTCAGGTGTCCTCTCTGCTTTCCTTCCTCCTCTTACATTGTTGTTTCACAGAATCCCACTCAGGAAATGTGGATAATTCAGCTGTGATTGCTGGAGATTTTTAGTGGAGCAGGGCCAGATGCCAGCAGCCCAGCTTGAATGTCATCACTGAAGCTTAATGTGCGCAGCTCCGTTTCAGCTTATTAGGAAGGGAAGGAAGTGTAGGAGGAGAGGCCCCGAAGAGGCTGAGGTTAATATATTACTGAGTCAGAACTTTCCATGGATTCTACTGATTCTGATTTGCACAGAAGTGTTGCAAAGTCTGCGTTTCTGCAGGATATTGTGACAAATTGTGTCTTACCTTGTGCGTGTGCAGGTTTGGGATGATGAGTTGGAGCGATCTGCCACTCAGTGGGCAGAGATGTGTCAGTGGGACCACGGGCCTCAGGACCTGCTGATGTCGATTGGACAAAACCTGGCAGTTCACTGGGGCAGGTGAGAATAAATTGCAATTCTAGACATTTTTAAACACGTAAAACTAAATCATATAAGGATGACTGTATTATTACTTAAATACTGGTTCACCAATCCTTGTTAAATTAGATTGGAAACATGGTAGCTCTGTATAATAGCTACACCTTATTTAGCTTTACTTATTCTTTTTTTATTTTTTTTTTACCGTGTCCTGTCCAGCAATGTGAAACTCAGAATTTATGTCTGAGTGTTCAAATGAAGCCCAACAGTTTTACTTTCACAAGTGCAGCATAATGGCATTTCACCATGATGCTCCACTTGATAAATATTTACACCTTTAATCATAAATTCTTTTGGGATTAATTCGTTATAACAAAGCTTTACTTATTCAATAAATGATTAGTTAACCTTGAAAACATCCTTAATTTAGGATGGTTTATATTTAATAAACTATATGCTTTACCCAGAAAGGCTAATTGCTTCCGAAACAAACATATTCATTGTTTATTCCTGCTTAATAACTCATTAACTATTCTTAATGCTGTGTATAATGCTCAGATAAATGTACTTTCACAGCATGTGTTAGATATATATTAATGATTAGAGAATGTTTAAATTGACCATCTATTAATCCTGCAGTGTTTCAATAATTAAGGTAGTGAAGACTTTTTATGAATCCTTCTAAAGTGAAGACTATTTATGCTTTTTTACATATTTGTTAATGTAGAAAAACCTGAAAGGCCACAAGTTCCTTTTCACCTGTGGAAATCCGACCAAAGTCGTAGTCGATTCAAATGTTCTTTAATCATTTATAAATGATTAAGTAAGTAATGTGTAGTTCTTACACAGTGTGAAAATAGGGTAAAATAGTTTCTTTAATATCTGTTTAATCAATCTCTCTCAATTAAACATGAAATAAACTGTTTTTAATTTAGTTACAATTCGTCACATGACCTAAGTGATGACAATATCAGTTTAATGGTCGGTTTTGACCAATTAAATAAACTGGAGCAAGTTTCTGCCAATTAGCTTCAGATCTAATTGTGAAACAAGGTGCAGCAGGTTTAAATAATAATAATAATGATTAAATCTGACTGTTTCACTGTTCTGCTCATATTTTTACTGAAAAAGCCGTGTTCAAAACAATTCATGCGTTTCTCAATGATCAGCAGGAAAACCCACTCATTGTCATTCCAGCAACCAAATCAGTTCTTTTTCAGTCAGAAAAAATCAGTCATCCTTTTAAATGTTTCCACTGGGATTTTGGACCCTTACTCCAAGTTCTTGAGCCTTAAAGGCTTTTTTTTAAACCATTACTCAGGTTTCTAGTTCCATTTACAGATTTGTGATTGAATTCACGTCTTGATTTTTGTCAGGATGCTCTTTTTTTTTTACTCTGATGTGTGGCAGCGCTCTTATACCAATACTTCCTGACTACAGTCTTTTTTAAAACCACCTCAGCTGAGGTGATGATGGATCTCACAAAAGATGAAAGATCATGACTTGTCAGAAAAAAAAAATTTGTCATTTTTTTGCAACATACCTTTTCTGCAAGAACACTAAAGCTCCATGTTCACTTGTACTCTTGTTCCCTGAGGATCTGAATTATTGTCAAATTTATGTATGCAGTAAAAATATTTGAACATGTACTGAAAAGAAAACATAAAACAGGATTTTTTTTCTATGTTTAAGTTAGTTAAAAGGCAAGCATTGTTGTCTTTAGATGTTGTCAACTAGATTAAAAATGTCAGAATTAGCCAGATTAACCATCTTTTTCACATAGGAACATAAGTAAGATTCTTGTATTCTTTCAGCTAAAGAAACTTTTTTCTTAAATCAGGAGTTTTGAAAATAATATGCAGTTTGAATGATCAACTATTGTGGTCATGAAATATACAGTGACTGATAAGATTTTAGAGTCTATTTCCAAATCTCATCCAGCATGATGACGTGGAAGCATGTCCCAGAGAGGACAAACACAGCTGGCTTCTGTATGCAGCAACATCTGGCTTTTACAGCAGGTGCCCTTCCAGGAATCTGCTCCCGTTCTTCCAACTCCATTTCCGTCTCAGTGCTTCCCCTTCTTTAAAGTCTGTTTGCCAGAAAACTCGAATTTTGAGTCACCCCTCGCCCCCACTCCCCACTGTACTTCTACTTCCATTTATTAGCTCAGCATTTTCAGTACCGTAAAAAGAGATGTTTATAATAACTGTTAAAATAGATTTATTAGGCTATGAAGTCCTGTTTAGATTTAATTCTTTTTCTTTAAACTTTATTTAATTTACTTTTTTGGTGTGGAAACAGCCTGCAGTTCTTTGTGCTAGGTCAGATTTGAATTCATTGTTTGAGGACTGAAGAGAAGGGGAGGAGAAGGAGATTCATGCAGCGTTTCTAAAGTCTAGCCAAAGCACCTGGCAGCTCCTTCAGATATTTCTCTCTCACATTTGGTAACTGGATGGCCTATGACTGAGCCTTCTGTTTGTCTTTCTGTGTGTGTGTGTGTGTGTGTGTGTGTGTGTGAATGCACTGACCCTGCAGACACCGCTCACCTGCCTTCCATGTCCAGGCCTGGTATGATGAAGTGAAAGATTACACCTATCCCTACGCTCACGAGTGCAATCCGTGGTGCCCAGAACGCTGCTCCGGGCCCATGTGTACCCACTATACCCAGGTAGGACAACTGAGTGATGATGTCCTATAGTGCTTTTATAAAGTTGAATTTATCATTTTTTCTTCCATATGTTTTTTGGCATGTAGCATAATTCACAAGTAATTTACACTTTTTGAGATTTTTAGCTTTTCTGCCATGTTTTATTCTGAAATGAATGGAGCTGCTTTTAACATTTTTAAAACCTTCAAAATGTTCATAAATCTTTACTGTAATCTTTACCTTTATTCTGGTTTTGCTTTTTTAAGTTCTTTGCATGAATTTCAGCTTCCTTCGGCCTCTATTTAGCTGAGTTGAACTTTTTTCTGCTTAGGAATCATTCTGACCATTTCTGCCATTCTTCTGCTGATTGAAGCATTTTATGCTTCTTTTAGCTGCTTTCAGCTAATTTCAGCTGTTCTATGCTTTTAGCTACTTTTTAGAGACTTTGATATTTTTTTCAGCTAGATTTCTCTTTTTGTGATGATTTCAGCTTCTTTTATCTGACCTCTATCTTTCCACCAATAAACACATGCTTTCTGTTTCTTTGTGTTAATATATCTTTAGGTATTTTTTTTTATAGTTTAAGCTTCTTTTAGCTATTCAGCAAGAATTTTTCATACTACATTTTTGCAAGAAATGCAAATTCTCTCACTGAAGATTTGTCAGAAAGAAAAAAACAGAAATAAAGAGAGAAAAGTGTGAATGAGGGGAAAAGAAAGAAAGCTGTCATTTTCTTCCCTAAGACTTTGCTTTGAAGCTGTTGGAATGATTTTATTACAAAAAAAAATATATTCACTCTTTGCCCACACTGAAACCGGATCACTCTCATCTGGCAGTCAGGCACAGCAGACATCCTGTACCGCTTCACCTGGAGTCCTTTGAAGATGCTGACAGGGGGTAGTGCCAAATCTGTACATCCTCAACATGTTTCTCTTATGTTTCTTTGATGTACCGCAGTTTGTGCAGTTACTTCACTGCAACCTTTGCTGGATTTACCAGGATATGTCAATGTGCTGACTCAGTATCTCCAAAGGCCCTTAAGAATACAATAAAAAAGATGAACATTCCTGAGGAGGGAGAGCACATGTTTGGGAGGGAGGTTTTTGGAATATGCTGCATTCTTCATCAAATGACACCTAATTTGTCTTTAACTCCACTGCAACAACTATTTACTCACACTTTTCCCAGTTTGTGACCCAAGCAAGCGCTTGTTTATTTAAGCTTAAGCTATAAGACAAGAAGGTTAGGACACGTGTTTTGCAGTTTACTTTTCTGTGTGTGTTTAAGCGTTAACTAATTTTGGCCATTTATTTACTTTTCCCCATTGCAGCTGGTCTGGGCAACCACCAGCCGAGTGGGCTGTGCTGTACACGTGTGTCCAGCGATGAACGTGTGGGGAGAAATCTGGGAGAACGCTGTGTACCTTGTGTGCAACTACTCCCCAAAGTAAGATCAATATTCTTCTAAATTTAGCTGTTCATTAACACCCCTGATTCTATTCCTCCTTTCTTATAAGACCAGCAAGTCTCACATAGTTGTGCTGCAAATATGTCGCTCTGGTTACTTTAGACATTTTGACATATTGTTGCTATTAAAATGACCCATAATTATGGATAAACAATAATATTAAAGCATGAACCGTAGGGGAAGAATGAGAAGTATTTTCATTATTTTGTTTGACTGAAAATTTTTAAGAATTTTAAGTGAGACAGTTTTCTGCAGTAATAAGGCCATGATCTATACTAATTTGCTTTGCATTTAGTCAAGCTGTGCATTGTTTACCTTCTGTGCAGAGGAAACTGGATTGGAGAGGCCCCATATAAACATGGCCGACCCTGTTCCCAATGTCCTCCCAGCTATGGAGGAGGATGCAGAAACAACTTGTGCTACAAAGGTCAGTGTGACAAGCTATTCAATAATTATTGTTTCATTAATTAGTTTTAATTGGCCTAATGAGCACAATGATTTGTCAAGTTACAAAACCCCAGGTTTTCATCAAAGGGGGCTAAAGTGTAACTTCTCAGTCATTGAATGCCTAGAAGTCGTACTTTAGTGCTTAAGTTTAAAGAAAACAAGATTATTTTTTTTGATTCTTGATATTTCACCTGTCAGCATAAGGCCTTCTTCAGATCTGGTGGGTAATTTCAAGCTTGTGAGCTGGTAATTGGATAACTAGTGCGATTTCAATAGACCATATCACAAAACATGTTTAAGCCAGGCCTGATTTACTGTATGAACGGACCATGGTGGCATGGAGGGTTGAAGTCAACATGCTACTCCATACTTTTCCTCTGAACCACCAAAGAATGTATTGACAGCACTGAAATGCTTGACATATGCAAGAGTACCTAGCATCATGACTTGATGGTGTGATGATCGATAGTCCGTGTAACTTTCTGGCCACAGGATTTAGAATAGGAGATGTCTGACATCCATGGTATGCTAAGTGTTCTACATTAACGGTGTTGAGAGTACATAGGCCTCCTTGATTCTGCGACACCAGCTTCATTGTGTAATTTCACAATGACGCCAGACCGGCTAAATTGGTACATTTATGAAAGACTAGTAGCAACTTCCACAGGAGCTTCACTTTATGACATATTGTAAAATGCTTTTGTAAAAAACAACTAATAACTCTCTAAAACCATGCTTATGTATCAGTTGTCCTTATTGTTATTAAAAAATGTGGTTTTGTGAAGCTGCTGTTGTCAAACCAGTGGTGTTGAACTTATTAACAAAAGCACCATTGGTTAAAGAAGGGTACTGCACTTGCTTCCCCCCACTACACACACACAATTACACTTTTGGTACAGCAAAGCCTGGACCAGCATGGCTTCAAACCCGGGTTCAGCATGTTTGTGTTAGCCCTTATGGCCCACGTTCCACCTCGATTTCTGGAACCCTGAGACCCGTGGTTCTCGGCCCATATTTGACATCAGCTACTGTTGCTCATTGATTAGTTCACTAACTGAGGAGGTTATGTTTCACAGACAAGAGTAGCTTTACGTGAATCATTTGCAGTGACTACATTTTAGTCACAAGTTTAACTAAACAACTACAGTAGCAAGTTACAAAACAACAACAACCTAACGTTAGCTTACCTTCTTAGCTTTGTCCCCTCCTCTCGTCTTAAGCATCGCACTGCTGGGTGGTCCTTCAGTACTTTCCCTTCAAGTTTGGTGTAGTCCATTATTGTGTTACAAATAAAATTAGATAAGATTTGCACGTGTTTTATATTTGATCCTGCCCACATTGAGGGGTTATGACTGCTCAATGTAGAGTAAGGCCTGGTGGAGTCGAGTCGAGCCGAACAATGCAGCAATACCTATATTCAACATTGAGTACCTCTTTTTCATGCTCAGTGTTGAATCAAGTCTAATCTCCCATTCCACCTATGAATTTAAGAAGCGTGACAAAACCATATTAGCCATTGTGATTGTAAAGGTAACTTGCGAAAATGACTGAAATTACTTAAAGCCTCTTCAACTTTCAAGTCTGAAAGCTCCCACTTGTTGAACTAAAGAAGCCTTACAGATAAAAGGCAGAACATCTTTAAGAGCCATGAAAGGAAGAACACTTGCCTCTTTTCAAGCTTTTAGAAATCTTTCTCACAGTTGCTGCTGCTCTTCATCTAGCTGAGACATCTTGTTTGTAATCCAGGCATTCTTTCCTTACTAGTCTAGATTGTGCAACACATACAGAATGACTGCCAAGTGTCTGGTTTGGTACACTCCTGGAAAGTAATGAGTAAGAGCTTTGAAGTTCAGTGTTTTTGACCACTCAACTGACCCATTTAGTGGCTTTTAGGCTTTTTGCAGTGGTGACCTTAAAGAGACACAAGATAAATCAAAATGTTTCAAACACAGCGACAAAAGGTCCTGCAAAATAGAGAAGATTAAAGCGTTTTACTCGTTATAGTAAACCTCCCTTATGAAATCTGTAAATACACCAGAATGAACTCTACGTGTTTGTTCATTTACAGACTCTCAGCGCTCAGAGACGGAGGACATGAATGAGGTGGAGAAGCCTCAGGTACCACTGCCACCTCGTACCACCTCCAGACCAGCTCCCAAAACTCCCAGGAAACCTGTGTCCAAACCCTCTACTACACGACCTGCTGTACCCAGGACATCACCTGCAAAAACTTCAAGCAACCCCTACCTTGGTAGTCACAGAAACATAATAAAATTAACCTCTCAATATTTTGTTCCTGATATTAATTTAGTGTTGTGTTCCTGCAGCTCACAACATTAGGTGTGAGACCAGACTGAGAGATAAGTGCAAAGGGGTTACCTGCAACAGGTAAGGCTGTTGTGATGATTTTTTGTGCAAAATCTGAATTTATTTCTTTATTTAACCCATATTTCCTCTCTGCTTATACCTGACTTTCTTCCTCTGCAGACACAGATGTCCTGCAAATTGTCTGAATAAGAAAGCAAAAGTTTGGGGAAGTGGTATTTATGATGCGGTGAGTCTACCTAACAGAAAAACAAATATCTTTTGTCATTATTCTTGGAGCCCTTGTTTTAAAAACTCTTAAGATTTTCCATGTCTTTGATGACTGAGAATCTACACCAACATCTTTCATCATGCAGCAACTTATAAGATTATTGATTATTGCATACTTAGTTCATTTCTTTTTGTTACAGCAATCAAGTGTTTGCAGAGCTGCTATCCACGCTGGGATTATTGACAACAACGGGGGGCTGGTTGACGTCACAAGAACAGACAGGACTCCATTCTTTGTCAGATCCACAAAAAATGGAATTGAGTCTTTGAGGTAGGTATAATTTAAGACATGTCTTTGTTAGTAAACAAAATAGTTAATCAGTCAGAATTGATTGTAAAGTAACACCATCAACATACTGCATACAAAATACATTACAAAAGAAATCCGGCCACAGAGCTAGAGCAGGATCAATGGGCAGAAAAAAACAACTGATTTTTTTCACAACAAGAAGTATGATGCTCATTTGTATCTTGAACAAATGTGGAGTTGCAAATTATAAATTATTTGACTTTTTACAAACCTGTCTTTACAGTAAATATAAACCTGGAAACTCCTTTGTGTTGGCCAAAGTAGAAGGTAAGAAAATTGCTACTTATTTTTAATTTTTTTAAAGAACCCTCAATCATTATTTCATTTAGTTTCATACATTCAGGAACAGAATCTAAGCAAGTATTTAAGTGTTTTTCTTTTTCTATTTGTGTGACAGAATATACTGCTGATTGTTACACCACAGTTGCTGAAATCTGCCCTTTCAAAAGACCCTCTTCACACTGTCCAAGGTGCCTTTTCACAGTCAACCATATGTTTTTCTTTTAGTTCTATTAAAAATGTTATCCTCCTGTTATGTTTTTTTATAAATACTCAAATCGATAAATAATTAAAAAATTGGTAATTACACCACAAATAAACACATGTACTCGAAGAAATTACTTTTTACCTTTTTACCCTTAATTCAAAGTAAAGAGTCTATAAGTATCAACTAAAATAAAGCAAAAATAATGATTGACTTTTGTTACAATTTTCAGAATTTTCTGCCCAGCCAACTGTAACACGCAGCCTTCATACTGGTCACCTGTAGTTGGAAACAGCATCTATGCAGACGTGAGTATTTACACACATTTAAAAAAGGAAATACACTGAAAGTCCCCTGGATCTTGACTTTTTTAATCAATGATGAAAAAAACCAAATTATTTATTGTTCTGTAACAACAAAAGGCCTTTAAATGCAAAAACACATATAATAAGGTTTTATTATAAAAAAAATAGCAATGACGAATTTCTAATACAATATAGTTTAACATCAAAGGGAGCAGAAGCCAAAATAAAAACTTACTAAACTTGTAAAAAAATTACTTGTATAAAATAAAAAAGTCAAAAGACAATAATTATTAGTAGTAATTAGTGTCGAATTTAGTTGAGTTGTACCCTGGATCAAACTTTTACTTGATGATGTCCATATGGGCAAAAATCACTGTGCCAAAGAGACCCCAAAGAAGGCCCACCAACTCATAATAAAAGTGCCAGGGAATGATTTACAGTCTCAGGCACCCACATTTATTTCTCCAGTGGTGCGGAGGCTAAATGTTGGTTAAACATGAGATATAAAACATCTGGTTAGAACCGCTGGTGGAGCGTACAGTGTGATCCATGTTTAGTTTGGAAAATGAACAATTCTGCTCTGTTGATAAGAGCTCATGGTTTATGTTGGAGCCAGATTTCTGGCGCAGACTCTCCTCCATTTGAGTGTCTCTCATTGTGTGTGTGTTTGTTAAAAACATGTCTCTTTGTAAGTGAAATATATTCTATTCTGTTTGATAGTAAGATAATGTTTATGTAGTAAAATAAAGTAGTTAAACCTGTAAATATTATCACTGTTCATCTTCACAGAGCTCCAGCATCTGTAAAGCAGCCATCCATGCCGGGGTAATTAAAACAGATGGGGGTTTTGTTGATGTTCTGCCACTAGAAAGGAGAAAAAGCTACACTGGAGTTCTGAAAAATGACATCCAATCTGAAAGGTATGCTCCCTGTACAGTTTTATGCTTGTTGTAGTTTCATTAGGAAGTATTGCTTATTTATAAATTATTGCAACTGTGCATAAATCAGGCACCATGTTGAATAGTTGCAAGTTTTGTTGTGAATTCCAGACATGGATAATTTTAGGCTGCATTTCACTCTGTGGACTCATTGCTTGTAGTGTAGCGTGTGTATATGCATGTCCAAACCAGGTGTGTGACAACACTAAAGCTGTGGAACTTTTAATTGTTACCTGTGAAAACTGTGAGGGAATATTTTGTACAAGAAACACGTTGGTATAAATTAGTGGTTCTCACTTCCAGTCCTCAAGGACCACTCTCCTGCATGTTTTAGATGTTTCCCTGCTTTGGCACACCAGATTTAAATGAATGAG
>JARVJO010000164.1:3117745-3171196 GCA_031762555.1 Cynodonichthys magdalenae | reverse complement strand
CAGGCTTCTGCAGAACTTAAAGACCTGCTTAAGAACAGGGAAACAACTAAAACATGCAGGATAGTGGTCCTTGAGGAATGGAATTGAGAACCACTGGTATAAAAGGATTACCTCTTTAAACCTATTTAAAGTTATTCATTTCAGATTGACCCACAAACTTCTTTTTTTTTGAAACCAGAAAAGGGGAAAAATGGGTACGGAAAATGAAAGCACAAAAAGTTGGTGTTCAGAAATTCCAACAATGCATTTATGTACTTATTTTTTTTGGCAGTATTTTTAAATTGCACATAAAAACATACAGTAGTCTTTTCAGCTGCCTAATTTTTACACTACTGTTAAAAAGAACAGCAACGTTTTAAAATAAGTAACTGTCATCTTAAAGTGCCTGTGACATCCAATTTGTGTAATAAATATGAATGCAATGTTGGAAAGATAACATTGATAACAAAAATAAAAATTCACACCGCTAAGATGAACAGCTGTTGAAATATTTGCATGTGCTGTACTAGAAGTGATAACAAATGAGAATGATTGAACGTGAACAGAGCGGTGCTAAAATGGCCAACAACAAATTAAAGAAAATATTGTTTCAATAAACAAAGACCAGAGAGTTCCCCTTTGAAGTCATTTCCCGTTTCACTTTCGCTGAGCAAAATTCAAAAGAAAATATGCCAGTTATGTGACAAAATGAGTAAAATTATGTGTATTATGCCAAGTTTCTTAAATGTAAAGATGCTTTTTTACTTTTTGTATTTGAATTATATGCATGTCACAGGCACATTAAGTCATCTAAAGAAGAAAACCTATAGGCATAGCTCAAATCAATTACACTTGACAGGAATTGAAAATATAAAAGGAAACCACTTTTATTATTTAGCATCTTGTTATATGTTTACTGTTATAGTGCATTTGGTGGGTTTTCTGCGTGCACACCATGTTTCACAAATTACCCTCACGTCTGTGGCTGAGTACAGTGGGTGAACTAAGCTCAGGCAAAGAAACACTTTGTGGCCGGTCTCGTTGGCATATGGGCGTGTAAGAGTAATGGTGTGGTTTGGTGTGTGAATGGGCCACACACGGGATCTTTGCTTATTTTACCCACGCATTTCAATTGAGTGCAAAGTGCTGAACGGCTAATAACAACCCAAGTTTGATTCTAGGAAACCCAATGCAAAACAGTGAAGGCCCTACTCAGGGCATTGGAACAGGAGGTCAGCAAGTGGCTGAAGGAGACTTGGTTCTTTGTGCCAACATCTGCCAGTGTGGGCAGTTTGGATCGCACTTTGTTGCTAAGGGTATAATGATAGCCTATCTCATTACTCCCAGATGGAAATGCTGTCAGTCAATTTGTCAGCTTTCCTACACGAACAATTATCTGTGATAGGACACCGATCGTACTGGCCTGTCACGATTATTGATCGTGGCTTTGCTTCAAGGTCTGTCCGCTAATGAACCAATTAAAATCATTAAGCGAAGCGCGTGTGGTCTCTGGATAAGGCAGACACAGAAATACTGGAGCAGTGAGTCATTCTGCAAGCATATTCCTAAAATATTGACTCTTTAAATTAATTTCTTTTGGTTCATTTAGCTTCTGGACAAAGAAAGAAAAAAGTAATAGTTCTATTTTTTTATACCTAAAACCCTTTTGAGACAAAGAAGCTCTTTTTGAAAAACTACATCAATCTTTTAAACAACTAACAGTCAGTCATTTCGATATTGATCTTGTTTTTATTGATGTTCCTCCCAGCTTTATTCAGATGTTTTTGCTAAAGTGATTTAAAGATACTCTGCTGTGTGATATAAGCTGTTTGTGGACTGAAGTATATCACTAAAGGTTTTGAGCCACAAAATTATCATCTTAGTTTAGTTTCATTGTTGCCATTATAGTTTAGATTAGTGTTGCAGCAAAGACTTATGGTTGTTTGAAACATTGTCATTGTTCTAAATGCAAAAACATCACTTCTCTGATTTAAAAAAATATCAATGATGAGTAATAATACTGGGGCTGCAAAATTTAACAGCATAGAAAGTTATCAACTCAAAAGAGATGTGATTTATTTTTACTTCACCTGACACAGGTTTTTCTCTTATCTTTACTAACACAAACTTTTTGCCATATCTGAGAATGGGCTTTTTCAAAAAGCTTTGTCCTATGGATTAAATTAAAAGCAAAGGGTGTGAACCAGAGGTGGGACTAAGTCATTGTTTTAAAAGTCTCAAGTAAGTCTCATGTCCTGAGTCAAATCTTAAGTCTGCATTTACTGGAAGCTTTCAGACATGAAACCAGTTTGAAAAACTGCATGTCACTTTCCGAAAACACATGAAAGTCAAACACTTAAATGGTGGCACTTCCTTTCAGTTTATGTTCTAGATTGTGGTCATTTTTGTAAGGCTGGAGTTAAAATGTTCTTTATGTCTATTTTTAGCAAAAGCAACACAGATGGAGGCTCCTTCCGACTCTTTGCTGTGAAGATATGATAAAACTGAAGAAGAACAGAATCCTTTCAGCTGGTGGTGAGGAAGAGGAGGCGATGGTGCACACAGGTTGGACATCATACTGTAAATATCCGCTTGACTCTGTCTCAGTGGAGTCTTAGAATACTGACAGACACTCTTAGTTTTTAAACAATAGTCTCAAAAAACAAACCTCGTCGTCCAATCAGCCGATAGTTTAATAAATGTTTTTACTTTTCATAAACATACATTATCTGTGAATACGGAATGGTTTTGTATTTTTGGATGAACTGAACAGGTGGCGCTGGAAGCTTTAGTTAGAAACAATTATGTTTACAATAATATGTTTATTACAAATATATGTTGTTTGTTATACACAAGAATGTATACTGATCACTGTATTTAATCAATTTGTACAGATTGTATATTTTGTTTGTTTTAATGTTACGATACAACATATTCATTTTATGTTTTAGGGATAAAAAAAGCCATTTTTAATGGCCTGGTTTATACAATAGTTGTGTTTTGCTGTTGAACATAAAGCTCAAAAGTTCCCAAACTGTTTGAAATAAGTTCATAATTCAAACAACTCCTGAAACTTTATTACATTTTGTACATATTTATTATAATTTTTGCTTTTCAGACAATCATATTGGGGAAGCTATAGTTATTAACGTTCATTAAAATTCTCTAGACACCCCATTTTAGAGTTCACAGTGGGAACCCAACCACCTCTCTGTGAACCACAGATATTTATTTTCCAAGTCCTGATAATCCTAACAAATAAAAATACTGAATTTATTAGTGGAGGTTTTGATGGAGCCTGTGGCACAGACACAATGTAGGAAGAAAGTGGAGTTAATCAAAGTATTGTTGGGAGGGGACGTTTGTAAAAATTCAATTAGAGAGCGATGGTAGAATCACAGAGTGAATGCTTTTTAGAAAAAGAATTGTAAGGTTTTGTTTCATTTGTTTTATTTCTATATTCTGCTTTTTAAATTTTTTGTTTTTTCGTATTTTTTTTTACCCAAATGTGTAAATATGAATGCATTCATATTCATGATTACCCCTTTCCCCTCCCACCTAAGACAATTGAATGTGTTGAGTTTTCTTAGTTTTTCAACCCTGACGCCTGCGTTATTAAAATTTTATGCTTACAATTAAAATTTGATAGTAATCTGATACAGATAAAGCAAGAAAAGACAGAAAAAAAAGAATAATATTAGGAAACTGCCCCTTTTTGCTATTTGGGTCTCAAACATGCATCAAGTCCATCAATTTTCCAAGAGCTTTGAACCACAGATCTACGAGAAGACACTAAAAAAAATCTAAACTTTTCAGAATTTCTAATCAAAAATGTAATTTACATGTAGAAGAGTTTTTTTTTAAATCCTTGTATTACTGGCTCCTTATCCTGAGTAATTATTTTGCCCATTTGTCTTGCTTTAACACTTTTAATGCTTCAGACTTATATAACAGAAAGTAGTCTTTTTATGCGAGAGGTATTAATGAAAAATAACTGTTTTTGTAGAATTAGCCTGTCCAGTTATGCTCCAAAAGAACCATAAACATATTTTTATATCTATAATGCAGGTCTTGCCCCATTTGTTCGTTTTCTTTTGAGATCCAAACCTTTTTTTATTTGTGCTCAGTGTAAAATCCAATTTATAAACTGCAAACATGTGCCTTAAAGTGTATTTTAACTTTCTATCTTTTTATTCTACCTCACTCCTATTGCTATGCTATGTTTTTAAATCTTAAGGGATTTTTAAAAAAATAGGAAATACAAAAGATTTTGTAAAATTACTGAAACTGTAAATACTATCATTCGTTTTTAAATCTTTTGTAAAATGTTAATTAAAACAAGTCAATTTGTTTTGATACCTGTCTTGGCTGTATTGTTATTTTGTACATAGGACACATTCTGTACTTTTTGCACAATTTCAAAATAAAGTATGTTTAATAATTGCAAATCTACCTGTTTTATTTTCAGAGTTGTTTAAAAAAATGGTTTTACAAATTTAAGTATTGATGTTTTTTGCTTTAGAGATTGTGTACAGACTTTGGCAACTTTGCAGCATTTTATAATAGTATATTAATGACATTGCATAATAATAAACATAGTTTTTTTCACCTGTATAACCCTACATTAAAACGAAAAAGCTTTAGTTTGGTCACAAAACAAAACATAATTAAAACATATGTGTCTAACTACATAATTAGACAATGAAGAAAACATTCGTTCAGCAGTTTTTTCATATTTAAATAATCTTTGCTACATTCAGCAAATATCAGTTTGTTTCATTCCCAAACTGTACTTTAAACGAAGTGCATGGTTAAAATCTATGTAACTTGAATTATGAATGACTTTAAGACCAAGACCACCCATTATTTGTTGTTGTCTTTGGGGGGGTATTATTGACCGTGTTCATCTCCTGACTCGGCTTTCTTGGGCTCAAACGGGCCAAGAGAAGTGAAACATCATATTATAATGATCACTTTTTAAAAACACAGAGAACCTTCTGCCAGCAGGACTTTCACTCATGTAAAACATTGTTGTTGTTTTCAGTTTTACACTTCATATTCTCATTCTGCAGAAATTAAACAAGGTGATAAAGTCACCGTATCGAGTTTAAACTTTTAACATTTTTCCATGAAAACGAGGCACTTCTCTCTTCTCACACTGAGACAGATGTTCAGTTTCAGTTAAGCCCCTGGTTGGAAACAACTCTGGACGTTTCACTGATAAACAGCTGCCTCTGGCTGGTGTGATGACTGTTTTACTCCCGTTGTCAGTGGAAATAAAGGTTTTTTATTATCAGTTAAAATCCCCAAACTGCTTTGAATAAAAACCAAAGCTCTTTCCAACTTTCAGGTCCTCTTTTCCTTTAGTGTTCTTTCCACAACATAACCTTTTGGTTGAAGTAACAGTTATATAACCTACAAATACCAGAGAAATAGACATGTCTACTAATTGTTTTAACATTTGTTGCATTTGATATATTTGGTTAGAACCTCACAGTTAAGCCTCAATCATTTCCTGTTTGAATTTGATCAAACAGTAGACTTTATATGAGGTTTGTTTTGGGATAATCTAAAAGCCAATAAGAAAAGAAAACCTAGATTGTTTATTTACAGCTATTTTTTTCATTACAGTTCAACATAAAACATAATTTTTGTCCATAATTACAATCGTTTTTATTCAAAATCTTGTAATGATGATGTGAAAGTTGGACTGTTGTGTGAAGTTTTCTCTTGCACATTCTAAAGGTTCTCCTTAGGGTTAAACTATCGCGACCAATCTAAGGAAAAAAATAATGTTTTGAAAAAATTCTTCACAATTTGAACTTAGCAAACCCCTGAGCTGTCATTTGATGTGAACTGGCTTATTAAACAACCCTCTTTCTTCTAAGTTGATCAGTTAAGGGTAAATGCAGTAACTCTTACACACCATGACAGAAACACATTTAAAAACTGTAGAATTTTGTATAAAAAGAGGCTCAGTTTTTCAGACAGTAACATTCTTTGATGAAGAAAAACTATTCTGTAGCAATATATTGTTTCACATATAAACAGATTTAACATTAAAATTCAGGCACAGAACTCAACACTGCAGTAATAACTCAGTGATAAGAGGGTTTTTTCAGTTTTGAGACATTTATTGGATAAATCCTAATGAGGCAGACTTTCTAATGTAACATGTAGATAGAAGGGATGAACTCCAGTGACAGCAGTGATCCACGCATTTTCTATCAAATGATGGTGACGTTTCTGTTATTGTCTGAATTACCCTCTAAATGTGATTGATTGGTGTTAAATATTGTACAGTAGTTTGTGGTTTTCTGATGAACTCCAGTGGTTTTGGTGTTTCTCCGACCTTTGTTTAAACGGTAAATTCGACAGTTGCGGTTACTTTCAAATAAGCTTGACTGAGCTTAGAAACAATTTAGATCAGTAGCAAAAAGCAGGACAAAAATATACAACCAGAGTCTCTAAATCACACAGTGTTTGACAATAACTTGATATTTAAATATAAATACAGTTTTGCTGAGTGGAAAAGTGAAAACCACCAAGAGTCAACTGAGCTTTCATGTGCAGTTTTGCATCATTGTTAGGAAGGGGAGCCATGTGCATTTGTGGCTATGCCTATGGTATTCTCAGTCAAATTTAATGCAGGGAGTTTTATTATTGAGGTCAGGTTGACTAGTAGTCTCATTTTTGGATACCAGATAATGTCTTTTTTTTTAAATGATACAGAATTTGTCCAGCTTGGAAAGACTGTTTATGTTGAGGATTTTTAGATTTATTGAGACTTGGATTAAATGCAACAAGAGACACAAAGCAAAGATGTGATTGTGTGACAGAACTGTCTTTGACCTGCTTTTTAGCCATAGGAATGCTATAAAGTCACAAGTATAGACGCCATTCAGATATTATCCATCTAAAAGGAACACTTGAAATTCGTTGGCATTTATTGTAATTTAAAGGTTAGTTTCCTGGCTTCTTCATTTCTACTGTCATCTGCTTTGGGTTACAATTTCAGCATGTGATTCAATTCATCCATCCATTATTTTTTACCTGCTTCTTCCTTTCAGGGTCACAGGGGTCACTGGTGCCCATATCCAGCAGTCAAAGTACAAGGGGCGGGGTACACCCTGGACATGTCATAAACCCATCACAGGGCCACATAGAGACAAACAACCATTCACTCTCTCAAGTAGGGACAATTTGGAGTTACCAATTAGCCGAGCATTACCATTTTTGGTCTGTGGGAGGAAACCGGAGTACCCTGAGAAAACCCATGCATGCATGGAGAGAACGTGCAACCTAGAAAGGGATTCCGTTCAGATCATTTAAATAAAGCACCACATTTTAATTCAGTGATTTTCAATTCAAACAAATTAAAATGCAATTTACTGACAAGATTAGATATGATGAGTCCAAGATAAGATTTATATTGTAAGATTCTAATTACGTGTCAATCCAGGTTGATTTAGAATAAGTTTACCTCATTTCAATCTAGTTCCATCCCATCGTATTTATAAAATGCTGTATTTGATAGTGAAGACTAACAAATTTCCTTTCTTTGATTCAACCCCCTCCCCATTCTGAACGCACACAATGTTGGGTGAGGGAGAAGAGGAAAAGCTCTCTTTAGGGAACCAGTCAGAAGGGGCAGCCATCTGCCTCCACCGGGGTGGGAGGTAAGAGGTCAGGATGGAAATTCATGATGCTCAATCTATGATTTTTCTCAGAGTACCACCAGAGTGAGTCACTGGCTGTGTTCCAATGGGAATTTATTTTTTTTAATTCACAAAAGACAATCCCAAGTGAGGAAAAAAAGTCTGTGTCAAAAAGAAAATGAAGAGCAGTCAGCAGTGATGATTTGCAGTGAGGCACAGCTGAAGTGTCACTGCCAGGATATGTGCACCCTGTATTAGTCTTGGATTGTAGTCATGTCTGCATTTACTATTTCTCAGAAAAATTTTCTTTCTCCTTTGTGACGCACATTAATTCTGGGCACAGAGGGCTCAGAAGATTAAGAGCCCACAGATTGTGTTTGCACATTTGTTTAATAAATTTCTGCTTTTGGGGTATAAAACACAGTTCTTCTTTTGTCAGCACATTAAAATAAAACACGTAGATTTGAAGTTGCTCAATATAAAGTCTTTTGTCACAGATGGTGTTTACTCCAAGTTTTTATAATCAGATCAATGACACATAACTAAGTATCTAAGAGTTCCTGGAAGATTTTGAGAATAAAGATTAGAGCACAAGCTCAAAATTGTAAATGAACCACAAATTAGATAAAGACAATTATTATCACATGTGGAAGTGTGTGCAATATAAGGTTTAGTAATAAAATCTTCCTGAATGTGAAATTGTGGAAATCCATTTGCTTTGCACTATGACGTCAGATCAGGGCACAGAGCCCTCGAGTTAAAACGCATCCCAAATGTCTACAGAAGTTGTTGACGTGTTTTCGCTGTATTCTAACCAGCACATGTCAGCGCCATTACTTTTTTGTAATATGAGTTGTCAATAGTCTGATATTTCCTCAAACTTAGTGATTAAAAATGTCAGCCTGGTACAGAAAAAACAAAACAAAAAAACACGATCAAAGATGTTTTATTCGTCCCAGATGGTCATAATGTTCTTCAGGTCTGGTAAGACCACTCTGCTTCTCCAAACTATCTCCAAGAAAGTCTTTTAGTCCAGCATTTGTCTGATGATGAGTTCATAAAACGATGCTCAACTGTTACATAAACCTGCTGTCAGAAACAAAGTCTGAAGATTGAGAACCTCATTATAGACGTTAGAACAAAAGACTCACTCATGGCCTGGTTTTGGTTTCTGTCATCACACAGTGAAGCCGACACTTAATCACATGCTGGTAATGGATGGCTGCCTCTTTTGTGCCATCTCTTCTGGGTATTGCCCCTACATGGTGAACATATGAATCCAATGAGTGGCACAAGAGTTTGTCGGCACTTTGTTCTCAGTGGAACAGTGGGACAAGTGGAAAGTTCTGCTGAAGTAAACAAAGTCTGAGTGCCAGTGGTATTGTCTGTTTAAAAAGCTCTACCCTCAGACGGTTTGTGTAAGAACCCAAGCTGTGTGTAGCAAAGTTATAGGATTCTCAGGAACTCACTATTCCTGGTAGAAATGTTGAAGGTTTTATAAGCTCAGGCTTTTTGAGATTATTCAGCATGTTTATTGTCCTGACAGCCATCTAAACAACAAATAATCATTCATCCTCAGCAAATACAGAAATCAGACAAGATGCAAAAAAATCATCCATCAGTTTTTTTTGTTTCTATTTACCTTAGTCAGCTTGTTGGGGAGATGGGGCCTACTTCTACTTGAGTAATGTACTGTATGTGAATACTTTGACATCTCTGCTTAATATTCAATCTTTTGTTCTGCTTTTAGTCTATTTTTATGTTTTTCTTTGATTTTTATATTTTGATCATCCTGGTGCGTTTTAATTTGTGATGGAAGAAAAAGCGCAAGCGTGTTAAGTACAGCGTACATCTGTATTTATTGTTTCAAGCTGTTTTAAAAAGAATTTATGCTGTTGTTACATTTATAAAGACCCTTATTTTTAATTCTTATGTTGGCAACACAAGTTCTTCATGTCCCGAGGCTTCTTTTCCCATGTCATTGATGTTGTCTGCTCTGATGCTGGCATCGACTTCTCATGCCAAGACAAATGTCAGCCTGAACGTCACAGCCCAAGTCCAAGTTTGTGGTGGTGACTTTGTTGTGTCAGACTCTGGAGGAGTTCTGCTGAAGGGGTCTGGGAAAGGTTCAGTTCCCAGACAAAAAGATTGAGCATTGGTGGCCTTTTCCCTAGACTTGTACTGGCAGGTGCTGCAAGAAAATGTAATTTGATTAGCATGTATTTAAAAGTTTAATCTCAATTATCAACGACTTGATTTTGTGGGCCATTGTAGAGTTAACTACCATTCTGACCTCTCATTTATATCTCATTTAAGTTAGCACATTATAATCAGACAGCTGTGATGAATGCATGTTATTTTTGCTTTTTTAATTATGCAAAACTTTGTTTTCACTCTATAAGAATGTTTTTCTAGCCGTTTTTGGACTTTAATTGTCATGAGCTGTTTCATGTTAGCAGAGGCCTATGATATGTTATGACTCTAAAACAAAAAGCAGAAATGGTTAACATTTTGTAATTCATAGCCAATAATTATAAAAGTAGGTGGATTGCTGTGCTATATTTAAAAAGCATGTTTAGTCTCAAGTCAAAGAGGAGTAATATCTAAACAAAACTTAAAAAAAAAACTGTCTCTCCACAAACCATAAATTACATTTTGGGAGTTGTGGCTGGAGTTTGACGTCTGAGGCAACCAGCTGACTCAGTGGGGTGTTTTCCTGTTGGTGTGCGTTGTAGGGAGTAAGAGGAGATAAAACTGCTGAAAACAGCGTGAGACCACGCTAACAAGCCTCCTGACTTGAGTCATCGGTAAAACTTACTTTAGTTGAAATGCTTTCTTGAAAATTCCGAGTTGCATTAAATAAAAGAACTTTCCAAGTACTGGCAACATGGGGGCAATCACAAAAGTCTCCAACCACACCTGTCTATGTAAAATTAATGGTTTACAAAAAGTATTTCTAAAACTTTTTGTGATTTAGGAATATTTTCAGTTTTTAAGTCACATTTTTTAAATCACTCTACAACGTCATTTACAGTCTTCTGTGAGGCTGAAATGGAATCACATGACAGTTCAGCGGTATTGTTACTAATTGGTTAGAGAGGTTCTCAAACTGGTCCCCAGGCCCTAAAAACCATGGGTTAAAGCAGGGCTATTCAACTGGCGGCCTGCTGGCCACATCCGGCCCGCAAGTGACCAAAGTTCGGCCCGCCAATTGGTTCATTCAACCCCCGGTTTTCTATTTTAATTACTGTAAGTTCTTTTAAGTTAAACATAGACGTGTTTGGTATCTACAGAAACATCAGAATCTTGTCTAAAAGCTGGTAAAAACCATTTCTATGCACACTCCAGATAGTTAAATTTACAAGCAGTTGAAGATAACTATGAAAGTGAAAATAAAATTGGTTTAAAAATTTGGCAATTCAGAGATGTCAAAATAATATTTGTGTTAATAAGGAGGTATAATGTGTTTTTACTTTTTGATATTGTTCAACTATCACTACTTTTATAGGGTTCTGTATGTTGTATTCGTGATTAAATACAGCAAAATAAACTATTTCAAAGGTAACAGATCTTTGTAATTCTTGGTTTGTTTAACAATAACTTTAATTGCTGGATGTTCGGCCCGAGCTGTTGACCTGCAGTAACTGTGGCCCTCGAAGTAATTTAGTTGAATAACCCTGGGTTAAATGATAGAGTTGAAGTGAAATGAATAGTCAGTAAAATTTAGTAAGTAGTTTATTCAGACATAAATACAAAGTAGCAAGCCCTTGCCTTCCAGCTCAATTCTACTTTCCTTTAACTTCTCCGTCTGGGATTTCTCCCATAGACAAGGATTCCTCATACTCATAACCTACAAACATTTAAATGTCCTCACACCAGATAAACTCTTAAATTAGCCCTGTATTGAATGACACTTAAATCTTACATTCTCATCCTTAAATGTACAATTATTTACATATTTTTAATATCAATAATATTTTTGGTCTTTGAGACACATATTTCCGGTTAGCTTCTTAGCTTAGCCTTCTTCACGGTCGAGCTGGTACACTACATACATCACGGCCAAGCGATTGGGTGAATCAGATCCAATCGTTTTAAACTTCAACAGAGGCTATGCCTCCAGCAAGCAATAATTTCTCAATAGCTGAGAGTCCAGACCCTCTGTACAAAGCAAACCGTAGACCAAGGGGCTGTTTTGTTTTTTTTGTTGTTTTTTTTAACCAAAAGCTTGTCTGAATGAATCTTCAGCTGCTTTTTAAGAAAACAAAGTCAACAGAGAATGGACAAACAACTTACTTGACTAAACTAGTATGATACACCACACAGAAACCAAATGAAAACATATATTTTGGAAAACCAACGAGCAACTGATAAGCAAGTTCTTACTAGCTGATTGCTACACATGCTAGTTTGATATTCAGTCTTGAGAAATGCGTATTTTTCAGTGTCTTCAGCATTCTGTATTCCCAGCTGTGTCTTCTTCTAGAAAAAAAAGAACAAAGTCTTTATTTTGTGCTGGCAGCTGTAGGACTTTTGTGGATTTTGCTTTCCTGATGTGTTCTGACTCAGTACAATTCATCATCCACTCCCAGATTTTTTTAATATTATGCAATACAGCAATATAACATAGAGTTTCTTTTCTGTGATCCAGGTTGCACATAACAGAATTTTGGTGGAATTTATTTTCACCCGCTGCTATGAAAGGTGAGAGGTGAAGTAAATTACCTGTCTGTGCGTGTCTGTGCTCGCGTTTGTTTCTCCAGTTAGCAAATTATGTGACGAACCAGAACTTCTACAACTGATTTAGTTTTAAGTTTAATATTACCACAACAGCTAACTGACTTTAGTGAACACAAAACTGGCTACAACTTAGTCAATTTGACAAATGTCGATGTAGAATTTGGTTTGGTGGTAACTGAGATTCATTCCCATTAAATATTTTGCCTGCTAACAGTTAATGGAAGATCATTGCTTAAAACTTGCAAGGTGATGAGTGCATTTAGTTTGATATACGGTATTTTTACTTTTTAGTCAAAAACATTTATGGACAGTAACTTCAACATAAACTGTAGTCAGAAATGTAGTTTTAAACACTGCCAATAACTGAAAATACATTTTTACATCATTATTTTGTTTAATCCAAATATAGTGGCAACAAACAAAATAATTTCTCCACATACAGAGTTAATTTGAGGCATATGATGTGGAAGATGATATATGCTGTTGCTCTAAGCTTCTGGATTCTTCCTATAGTATTTAAGCCCACACGAAAAATCTGACCAAGGTTCAACTTTGTAGAAAGTTTTATTCCACAATGGAGACCAAGTGTCAAACAAACATCTGTAGATACATGTTGAGTGGTTAAATCTTGCATTATAATCAAAATAAAGTGTACCTAGACCATGTTAGATAACTTATTACGTGGAAAGTGTCACTTTTTTTTACATGATTTACTCAATGTGTTTGGAAAGCATGCTCTCTTGCTAAGACCGCATGCCTCCTGGTTTTGGCCAGGTGTTGGTCCAAGTTTAAAAAGAGAGATCAGTTAGGAATAAAGTGAAGTGAAGTGAGATGTAGTCTACAGAACCTGGCTTTTCTTTTCTTTTTATTGATACATATCCAAAAATCACTGGTAACCATCTAATGCTGGCATCAATAGGTGTTGAAAGTGAATGGGCAGTCATATTGAGCAGAGTGTATTTGTCAAAGAACAAAGTCATCAGAAGTGTCAGGTCCAGCTAAAGGTCATGTGTGTCATAAATTTGCATTAGGCACAGAAAGGTTAACAGAAACATTATGATTTGACTTCAGCTGCACAGCCTGTTAGACTCTGCGTCTGTTTTCCATTTGTATTCTGAATGAGCCCAGACTGCTGCTGTCGTATCTGTCATTCAGGAAACTCACTGTCAGTGACCAGACTTGGATCCTTCTTAAACCAAGAGATAAATTTACATGATGCATTGATATGTGGAAACTAATGCACATTTTGGAAAACATTCTGCCCCATAAAACACATCTTGTGAATGATTCAGTCTGAGCCTCAGTTAATTGCTTGCATTTGTTGTGCGAGGAGTGTGTGTTTCGTTCCGCTTGTCTGCAGTGGAAAAACTCTGACTGAGTGGTTGTGTTGTGGTTTATTCCCACTAGACTCTCCCAGAACCTCCCTGTAAGCAGGTACTCGCATTGCTTCCCTGCATCATGGAAGCTAAAAACCCTAACATTTTGCAGTAACTTCTGCTTTCTGTGTTTTTGAACATAAAGTTTCTGCATGTGCATAACTGTTTGCTAATGCACGAGTAAATTGTCCTTTGCTTGTACACTTCAGTTAAATTGATTCTGACCTAAATTCTTTAAATTTACAGGAGAAGGAAACAAAACAACCCTCAACAGATATCTGCCTGTCTCAGCAAACACAGCTGTTCCAGCAGCCCCACCTCAGCCCGCTCTGTGTAAACTCTTTTCCCCAGGACTCTCTTGGCCAAACTAACCACGCAGGTCAGTGCAGCAGCGGTCAGTTTATCCTCTGCTGTGCAACACGAGGTTTAATTTTTTAGCTCAAAGACAGAGAGCTGATTTTTGTGAACTCGATGACTGAAGCTGTGGACAAGATTAATGTCCAGGTTTGGCTCTTTAACTCTAAACATTTTTACCAACAGTGAACAAAATCATCTTTGGTGTTTGGTAGATTATTTATTTGTTGTAACAATGCTTTTTGTAATACAAAACCTGTTAATTTCTCTTTTAAATGCAGCCACAATTGTAACGAACATGCATTTGTGGCATGTTCTGAGTATATGGGTTGTACATAATAAATCTGTCAAACATTCTCTGTCAAACAGCTTATTCTGCTGTTGCTATTGACTCTTGTTTTGAGCTTCTGGTACCCCCAGGTACAGTCAATCAGGTGCAACGCATAAGATTTATTACCAAGAAGCATTGTTACAACAAAGAAATAATCTACCAAACACAAATTTCCTTACTTTTTGTGCTAAGTATAGTAACCCATAGTATCAGGGGTGAGCAAAAATGGCATCTCTTCTCCCACCCCCCAGGGATTTATATACAATTTCTGGAGATAAGCACCAGCTCCTCCGTGTCCCAGAAAAGAAAATGCAGGTGAAAAAAAAAACTGGATGTATTGATGGACAAATAAGAAAAAAACTGTGGCTTGAAAAAGAAAACAGAAATAGAGAAAAAGCTTTTAGTGACCTCTACTGGCAAACTATGATTTTCACTGGTCAGTTCATGTCAGACATGTTGGAAAGTTTATTATGTTTTAGACAGTATCATCAATCTGCATATGTCTTAATGAGGGATTTCTGAATGGACATTAAAAGTCATTTATGTCTTACCACAAGCAAAAACAACATTTAGCTGTGAAAATGTAAAAACAATCTCAGTTGTTGCTAACCACATACAGTATTTTCCCTGTGAAGAAAATGATGAGGATGAATGGATGCATACTTGCATCTGTTCCTGGTGTTTTAGATGTGACAGAGTTTATATTTATTGGCTCACAAACTGTTTGAATTTTATAATTTACTCTTTGGTTTACTTGTTGCTTCCTGAGGTATTTGTTAGGAACACTGAACTCAGGTATGTCGTGGGAACACTGGCAGCTTCTCCTTGTTTGTGCACCTCAGTGCCAGTCTGTGTGGGCAGGAGGATGGTCACTTGGAAGAGCTGTGTGAGACAGACACATTTCAGGCTTAGCATTTAACATTTGAAGGGTCACTTTTCATGAAAACAAACTGGGATGAAACGCAGATGCAGGTTCAGAGCGGCTCTGATTGGTTAAAGTGTGCATGCTCACATGTTGAAGTAAGTCCAGAGGAGAAGTTAGCAGGGGAAGCTCTTAGCTTATTTTCATGGCCTTGAGTCAGGTCATCATCTGAAGGATGAAAGATACAGTAGATAATAATTAAGAGCAGAGAAACAAACCCATTCCTAAAGACAAGCACATAATGTCTTTGAAAATAATAAAAGTTGTCACTTGAATATTGCCATGTGAATCTCCTGTAGCTACATGTTATTGCAGTGTTTCCTACGTTTACATGGCTCTGTTTTGGTTCCCTCCCCCAGCAGCATCTCCTGCAGAAGGCTGTCCATCCTGGCTTCACCAAGCAGCTGCGCCAAGTGGAGCGTCTCCACCATCTGCCAGGCAACCCTCTGCAGGGGAGGGAGGATGAGGAGAAGTTCCCCCAATCTTCCTCGCTGCCCGCAGGTAGATTCTTCGAGCAGAACGTGGGAATGGAGACGCAGTTGTCTTATCACCTGAGGGTTCTCGAGCCCCGGACAGTCTGCTGGGCAAGATTGTTAAATACTAAATATTGAGACGCAAATGTTTAGGGTAAATTGGACTTAGTTTACTCATCATTCTCAAAAAGTGAAAAAGAAAGTAACATTCCTAGGTGAAAAATTGTTCTGCTTTATAGTTTTAAATACAAAAAATATGAGCATACAGTTTGGATTTAGGCTCAACAATACAAAAGAAAAAAAAAACACTGAAAAAAAACTAAAGAGTTCAGACTTTTTTCTCAGAATTCTGAGATTAAAGATGGAATTCAGACTTTTTTCTCAGAATTCTTAGATTAAAGTCAGAATTATTATTAATATTTTTATTCCATTGGCCCTAATCCGCTTTCGTATAACAGAGAGACAGCTAAGAAATGTGTAAAAATAAGTTTAGTGATGTATTTAGGCATAGGCTAGCTCTGCTAATGTGGCAAATCAGTTGTCCTTCCTCAGGTCCTTCATTCTGTCAAAGACTACTGCAGGCTGCAAACTCTTCTTGACTGTCAAGAACCTCTCCACAGCTAGTATTATTCTGAAATCTTTTAGAAATTTCACAAACTGCAAACTGCAATCTGCAAAGAAAAAGAGCAAGTAGCAAAAAGAGAAATTACAGCTCACAGAATGACTGGACTGACCTGGGGAGAAGAAAACAATGGCTCTGAGGCAAGCAAACTCTTTGCTTGTGATGTCCAGCTCCCTGAGAGGTTCAACCAGCTCCTCTTGGATCCTCAGAGCCACTCGAGACACCTCTAACTCTGCTCCTCTCAGAGGGATCACAAAGTCATTGCCTGATCAGTGAACATAGGCACATTATGTTCATAGTCAAGATGGAAAATCACATGTAACTCCTGAATGGTTAATGACAAAAGAGAAAAAGAGAAGTCTTATTGTGTCCCACCTAGAAGTATGATATTATTGTAAGGCAGTGAGCGTCTTGCTGCCCCTAGAATAAGATGTTCTGCAGAATGGGTTCTCAGCAGGGTTACCTAGAAGCACACACAAGCTTTATTACATGTTAACTAGTTACACATACAAAACAATGTAATTACTTATTGAATCTCAGCTAAAGTCTACTCCATTGTTACTTAATCCTGCATGGATCGGTGTAAAACAGAGGCTGTGTTGTGTTTGACTTTCGTTTTACCCTGTCATCAATCTGAAGGCTACAGAACTCTGGGATGTGTTTGGCCCATTCCACCAGCAGGAGGAGTTGCTGCTTCATTGACTGAAACACGTCTCCCACGCAGGCGATCCTCTTGGTGCTGATACTATGACTGTGAGGTGAGGGCAGTGCTGGAAACTAAAAGCATCAAAGTAAAATGTGAGTTCAAAGTGAGCCCATTACCTGAGCCATGTGGAAATGAACTGTGAACAATGTTTCTAAATATGGAGTTGTGAAAAACAAAAAGCAATCCACTGATGTAAGATGCATTTTATCAACATTTCATGTCTCCTTTAAAATAAATTCTAACCTCATAAAACTGTAATTTCATTTTAGAGTTGAAGGGGATTCAAAAGTCCATTTAGTTTTTTGCTTCAATAAAAGAATCAGGTTGAATGTTTTTAAGGTTTAACTTTGACACACAGCCCCATTTAGCCTTCATTTTTTTTTATAACTGAACTCAAAATATTAAAGTAAAATATTGAGTTTGATTGATGAAATGTCCAGTAGATCACTAGTGGCACTCATCGAGTTTAGCTACATCAATATTCTGTTTATTCTTGTTCAGGGTTATGAGTCAGTGGGGCACATCCTGCACACATACACACTCCAAATTGCAGTTTAGAATATCCAGTGACAATAATATGCATGTTTTTGAACTGCAGGAGGAAAATAAAGACCATGTCAACTTCGTACAGAAAGACCTCATGTGGATTTGAACCTCTGGCCTTCAGCTACGAGGCAATCATGCTAATAGTTGCTCCGTCGTGCAGCCCTCGGTTCAAGTGTGTGGTTCAATGTCAAACAGTTGTTCCCACTTAATCCCTACCAGAATAGTGTTACACATCCATTTTATTGGCTTGAAATATAGAAGCTGCAATAAAATGCTACATAAACAAACTTAAATATTTTTAGTATGTTTCTAGCTACATTGAACATCATGTTTTTTTTGACAGGTAAAGCCACAGCTTCGTTTGCAAATGCTTTACTTTCATAGCTAAATATGAAGTTTAAATATATGGAAATCTATGTTCAACAAATCATTTAATTTAATCAGGATGTTATGTGTTTAGCTCTGTGATGGACTTGCAGCCTGTGCAGGATGTACCTCGCCTCTCGCACAGTGATGGCTGGAACATGGGCACCAGTGACCCTCGTGACATTTAGCTGACATTCTGCTTGTTATTTAGCTACTTGCCATTATTAGCTAGGACATTAAACCAACTACATTAATGTTTGAAGCCATCTATCACAAGTAAATACAAAGCTTTCATCTTTCTTACAATAAATTTCATATGAACATATTTTTAGTATAAACTGCTTTAGGCCAATATGAATTGCACTGGGTGAATGTATTTACAGAAAGAAACTAGCTCCACCAAGTCTGTACTGTGTGACATGAAGTAGCTGTTCATTCTAAATGCAGCACAATATTTATGGGTATGTTTTAACTGTTGCAGAATATTGCCAAAATAAGAAATATTGTATTCTTGTTACTTTATATTATATCATATCATTAATACATTTTGGTGAGGATCCTGCTCTTTTAAGCCTGCTTCATCATGTTTCTACTGGATTCCAGAGGGGGAATTAAAAACTAGGGATATTGTATTCATTATTTTATTGCCCATCACAGTTCCTCCTACATATCTGGAAGACATTAAACAAACACAGTACTATGCATCTAAATCATCTCTAATAGCTGTAAAGACACCAGTTATGTATTTTCTCCCTGTGCATTTCTTTTATATGTAAAAGCACATATCTGGTTGTTATTTTGTACTTTAGGGCAACAGACCTCAATACCAGACCCAGTGGTGCAACAAATGGGCCATGATTAGACGAGATCTCTGTGCAATTTTGTTCTTAACTTCAATTAGGAGAAACTGAATCCAACCCACAGAGTCTCCTTCTGGGAAGTAACTCAAGATCTTCTCATCTTTGACCTTCACCCGAGCGATTTCAAGAAAACAGAGATGGTATCATTTATCAGTCATGTGTGTTACCTGTTGCACGCTGGCCTCAGCCTGCAGCAGCACACTGATGGACAGGGTTCTGACTGTTTGTCCTTTTGCTCTGGCAGTGATGATGCAGTCTCGCTCATTCTGAACAGCTGAAGATCAAACACAAAACTTACTAGAGATGTTTCTCGACTTCTCCCATCATCTGCCTTACACTTGACTAAAGGACATTGCGACAGAAATTTCCTTCTCAAAGCACATCTATTCTTTGAGAAACACATTCGACAACGTTTATCACAACTTAGATCAGGGGTCTGCAACCTGTGGCTCTGGGGCTGTATGTGGCTCTTTCGTCTCTCTGCAGCGGCTCTTTAAAGTTTTGACCAAGACTAACATGAGATTGATTTTTTTTGTTTGTTTTTCATACCCACAATAGAAAGGGCTAGCTATAACAGTTTTCCCGTCGGTTATTTTGCAAATATGTGATTGTTCCGACTAATGCGAGGTGTAATATGTGTTGATTAGATCAGATTAGTAGCCACTTCTATAAACCAACTTCCAGCCCTATAAAATGATCTTTCTCTCAAATCCACCAGGATTATTTTGGAATACCTTTAAGACAAATTGCTGGTGAGAAATATGAGTCGATTAAATAGCAATAATGATAAAATAAAACAAAAAGTTTACAAACATGACTAAGTGTATTAATTTTTAATAAATTTGGTATAAACATTATTTTTTTCTTGTCATGAATATGGTATTTGTTTTGGTTCTGAAGTGTATAAATAATATTAACAGTTCAAATTTGATATATGCTAGTCTCCCTTTAACAAACTCAATTGAAAGAACGTTTTGTGGCTCCAGACACATTTTATTTGTGAGCCAAGGGACAGAGATGGCTCTTTTTTATTGCAAAAGTTGCAGACCCCTGATTTACATCATTTCCAGTTTCACTTCTGTTTCCTTAATTGCATGTTTTACATCAGGGTGTGATAAACATTTAGAAAGATAAATAGGCCCATCGACTCTTTATTTACTTGTACTGCTTTCTACATTTTAGTTGCAGAAACTAATATTTCTGCCAAGTTTTATTTAATTATATTAAAAGTTTTGATTTGACAATTAAAAAAAAAAGCCATTGATAATAAAAGTCAAAGTGAAAGCACAAAGAGTTGCAGGTGTAAATTATACATTGTAGAGGACATATCCTTTTTTAATGACTTTTATTTAAGAACCTTGATCACCATCATTCTGGATGGCCTCTGACTGATTTCAGTGATTTTACAAAGTCAAACAACACGAGTGAGCGTTACAGTAATCATTCATCCTGGGCTCTGTGAGCACATTAATCAGACACAGGAGGAGAAGGAGTTGTTGGTTCCCTCTGAGCTTTACTGACAGGTTTTTGTTCAACAAAGTTCCAAATGAAATTTTTGCACATCATCAGCTAAGCTTAGATTTGCAGCAAACAAAGTAGGTTCAGAGATCAAGTAAAAAAGATAAATAGGCTGTAGTCTAGTGTTTTGCTTTGCCTGTTTGTTTCCAATGCAGGTTTGCTTCAGGCTTACATTACAAGTAATGTTGGAGAGTGTTATGGAAATCAGGCAAATTACTGAAGTAAAGGTTTAAATTAGGGCCCCTGGCTTTCACTTCAGAGGGCTGACAGTAACATCTTCCAGAAAAAATGCAAAAAAAAACATGTGGAGATGCTAAAGAATTTTAATTATTCATGTGTGGAGAACAGACTTATCTGATTCCATCTCTTGTGTCTCAGTCAGTCGGTTAAATATAAGGCCAATGATATGCATAGTGGACATAAGTAAACACAAAACTAAACTATTAACAGGCTCATACTTTTACTCTGGGACAAAACATTTCTCTTTGGTGGTTTGTGGGTTTTCTTCCTTGAAATAAACATGATGTGTTTCAGGCACATAAGCCAAATTTGACATTTAAAATATTTATGCAGGTTGCTGTTTTTTTATTAGGAATTTGTGAGCTGAACACTGAAGATGATTTGTACAAAGAGACAAAAGAAAAATGTTGGTTCTGACCTTCTTTTTTCATTCCAGCCTTGAAACATTTTCGCAGTCTGCAGTGACGACACTGGTTTCTTTTGTCTTTGTCCACAACACACTGTCTGTTGAACCTTAAACATGTAAACCATATAAACACAAATGAACGCAGTAGCTACGTCAAAGTACCGATCCTACTGGTCAAATATTACTCCAATAAAAGTAAAAGTAGCTCTGTTCAAAACATTACTTAAATTAAAATACTGGAGTATGTGCTTTGAAAAATATTTGAGTACTGAAAATACTAACAAAGCATTTCACTTGACTGTAGTTGAGAATAATTGAGGGAATTTTCTGCTATATTGGACAAATCAGTAGCTCCAAATAAAAAATAATAAGTCATTAGTCTTATATTAAATGCTAAAGACACAATTTCATGCATTATTCCTTCACTCCTCAGTCACACTCAGTGGTGAAAGTGTTGCTGCCATTCTGCACCTCCAGACCATCCAGACCACCACAATCAAACCAACAGATTTGTACAAGGGGAAGTTGGGTTAAGTGTCTTGTAGGGACTCAACAACAGCATGCACCCGGGCAGGGATTTGAACCGGCAATATCTATATATCTGGTTCAATATTATGTATTCTAACTCACCCCCCTGTTCCCCTGGGCGGGGTGGCTGGTTCTTCATCTCAAGCTCGGGTCCTTTACCAGAGGCCTGGGAGCTTGAGGGTTCTTCACAGTACCATAGCTGTTTCTAGGACTGTGCTTTTCTGGGCTGAGATGTCAGATGTTTCTCCTGGTATCTGTTGGAACCACTTCTCCACTGCCCTGAGTGATGACCATGAGTACCACAGTTGCCTTCACCTTCCAGGCTTGTTCTAGCTCTTCCTTGAGCCCTTGGTATTTTTCCAGTTTCTCGAGTTCCTTTTTTCTGATATTTCCATCATTGGGGATGGCAACATCAACCATAACAGCTGTCCTCTGCTGCTGATCACTTTGTTATGGTGTTCCATGTATTCCTTTTTTACACCCTGCTGTGAGATGCTAAATTGTTTCTGGGGCTTCTTTGCACAGCCTGCACCTGGGATCTTGCCTGGTATGGTAGATTTGGGCTCAATTGCTCTTGTCCTCAAGGCCTGCTCATGTGCTGCATTGATCAGAGCTTCTCTGCTGTCCTTCAGTCCTTCCTTCTCCAGCCATTGGTAGGATTTGGTTATATCAGTCACTTCAGCTATCTGTCAGTTGTACATCTCAATGCAGGGGACTCTTGGAACTTGATATTTCATCTTGGATGGCAGCTCTGATGCTCACTAGGCCTCTGCCTCCTTCTGTGTGCTTGGTGTATAGCCTGTGGAGACTGGATTTTGGGTGGAATTCACCATGCATGGTGAGTACCTTTCGTGTTTTGACATCAGTGGTCTGAATTTCCTGTTTTGGCCAGCTTATTATCCCAGCAGAGTATCTGATTACCAGCAAGGCATAGCTGTTGATTGCCCAGACCTTGCTGACTTCTCAGAACTTGCCTTACTCGTTGCAGGTACGGCTGTTGCTGCTTTCCTTGTGGCCTCTTCAAGATTGTCATTTGCCTGCGGTACTAATTCGATATATATGAGATATATATATATATATATATATATATATATATATATATACATATATTTCACTCTGCCTGCCTGCAGTGAATACTGTCTTCTTGCAAGAATTTAGTAATTTTTACAAGAGCTCAACTTATAAAGAATAATAATAATGCTGACTAAAGTTTAAAGAGGGAACAGGATGATACTCACCTACAGTTGTATGTGTGGTTGTTGCGAATGCTCCTCCTGAAGAAGCCCTTGCAGCCATCACAGCTGGATGCACCGTAGTGTTTACCTGTGGCCCTGTCCGCACAGATGAAACACAGAGTTCCACCTCCATCAGTCTGAGGCACTGACGAGGCGGATGCTGATACTGTTGCATCTATAGATTACAAAACAGGTGAAAACAGTAACTGACTTTTGTTTTAGCACAGAAACTTCTGAGGTCTGAGAACCCCAGCTTTGTTCAAATCTAACATGCTCCAAGATGACAGAGATTATAACTGATGATCCCTTTTATCATTTAGGGCACGTTAAGACTCTAATTTCACCTCTGTGAAATGGAGTAGCTTGGTACAAGGGCACAGCTTCAGAACCTCGAAATCATTTGGGTATTGTTTTATAGGTCAGTTAGGTTCTGTGTAAAAATATTAAAAGCAGGGTTATACAGTTTGGAGACTTATCTCTGCTCCGTGTGAATGCCAAGAGCCTCTGAGGAGCCTCTGCCAGTTATTACTCTGGAGGAAGAGAAAACTCTCCATTTAATTAAAGCAGTTAGAGGTCAATGTGAACCAAAGTCCACTGCTCTCCTTTGGCTAATTTCACACTGGGCACTTAGTCTTCTGTCCGCGTTGCTCTAAAGTGCACGCTGCCAGTGTTCAAGTGCTGCAGCAGAGACTGTACAGACCCCAGGCAATAACGTCTGCAAATTGCACACTTCGTTTAGACAGATGAGGCATCCGGGGATTAGGATTTAACAAGGAAAATGCTTTCTGTGGTCAAAGATCAGTTAGATTGAATTAAGAGATTAGAATACGGTTTGCCTCGCGGTTTTATGGATTTGAAGAGCAACCTGATGGTAAACTGCTTTACTTCAACTGAGCTCAAGCAGACCTGATGCGGCTTAATTGAGGATTAATTAGAATAATGAATGATTGTCAGATTACTAAGAAAATATGAAATGCAGACAAATACTGACCTAAAACAATTTGTTGAAGTAAACAGAAAAAAATGCACGTTTTATTAATTTATTAGGTTTGATATAACAGATTTTTGAACAGAAGTGACTCACTGGCAAACAGTAAATTAGTAAATGTGATGAGTTCTAAATTGCATTTAACACAAATAGCTTATTAGGCTGACAAAATAAATTATGATTAATAGAAGCCCTTAAAGTGTTGTCAATTTCTCCCTTTTTAAATAGAATCTCATCCTGTTAACTTGAACAAAGGTGTTAGCATACCTGTAACATTTGTTTGCTGTAGTCTCCGTGTTGAGTTATGTTCATTGTCTGTTGCAAAACAAATCATCCCATCAAGCTTCATGGTTCCAATGATATTTTTTTCAAGACTTTTTGATTAGAAAAACTCCAAATTGAAACCTGTCAGACCCGTTATTCACTTTAGTTCCTCTTTGATACACAGATTAATCTAATCTCTTTGTTTCCATCTGCATATCTTTTGAATTCGTCTTGGTGGCCTTCTTTAAAATGTCCTTTCTGACGTTCTTGTGGTGTGTTGCAAAGCTTCCTCTGTGATGTCCCACTTTCAGTGACCTCTCAGTAGTGAGGTTTGGCCCACAGCTTGTTTGCTTCATTGAAAAAAAGATATCAGTTAAGTACATAAAGGTGAAAGTTCAGAGGCTGATAAGCGTCACTGTGAGAAAAACAATTGATCGGACAAATCGGTTGTATTTTGAAAACGGGACTCTTCCTTTTAAAGGGAGATCAATGTGATTTTAAAAAGTCAATAAAGGCAAAGAGGTGTTCAAAGGTTGCATGCGAGGATGTTTTTTAAAATTGAATTGTAGCTGAAAATCTTCCCAGTGTTCTCTTGGCTCGGGCGATCGATACCACACAGACGAGTTACAGAGCACAAACAAACAGAGGCAGTCTGTTGAAAAGAGACTGGATGCTGCCTGATAAACCTTTTGTTTTAAGTTTTTAGGTAAATGATACAATAAAATGGCTCACTGCAGGAGGCACATGTGGCATTTGATTACCAAGGATAGTGTTTTCTTTTTGTCTCCCAGTGTTGATAAAAAGATTTTAATCTTATGATAAATCTAAGCTTTTATTCATCTTTACGCATAAACATGTCTTCGGTTGTATTGATTAACTCTGGAGTCCTATTACATGCAGAAAAATATGCTGCACTTTTTTGATTCAGAAAAAAGAAACAAGTATTTTTTTTTTTTTTCTCTTTGATTACTATTGAATCTTCACAAATGTCATTTCAGCTCAGACATTCAGTCTACAACCTGGAATGTACAGTTGATTTGAATAAAGAACAAGCAAAAGATGCCTTTTCATTATAAAGACACTCAAGTCAATGGGATTTAAAATATGTTAGTAAACACAGCAATGCAACATTTATACAACGCTTTAACATAACCAAACCTGATTTTTCATTGAAAAAAAAGTGAAATATAAAATTACTCTTATGACACACATAAACACTGTATTTAAAATTCAGCCTCACAATGAAAACATCTTAAAAATAATAAAAAAAGGGACGAAGGTGACTGTAGACAGTTTTTTTCTTCTTTTGAAAATTATAACAAATTACATGTCAGTCCACATATGCGCTTCTCCAGTGATGATAGCCATCATACTTTGGTATAATAGGATTTCCTGGGTGAGCGCTACTCCCTTCTTCAAAGTCATGCTAGGCCGCAGGTCAGACCTCCCCTGGCAGTGGCTCACGCAGTCGAGCTTTATTTAGGTGATTGATAGACAGTAAAAACCAGCAGGTCGTAAAAAGACTGCAGAAAAGCTTCCTCTGGTCTGTGAAACTATCAGTAAAGGAATTAAATGATTTATGAACAGTGATTTTAGTTTTTACATCCAGATTAAAGATACATGTTGTATCTTGAAATATCTTGACAATGTAATTTCTTAATTTAGAAATGTTGTTTAAACTTAACATAACACTGATGAATTACAACAAACAGTTTAAATTCATTCTGACACTTGTATGTATGTTAATTCCCTGTAAACAACAAGAAAATCATTCATGCATTAATGAGACAGTTGACCGACCTTTCTCTGACCACTAGGGGGAGACAGAGTACACATCATTCAGACAAATCGCTCTCATTTTTTCCCCACAGATTCTATTTGTAAATAATGTTAAAATGACTTTATCTTTAAAACATTGAAGACATTGTATCATAAAGGAATGGAAATTATTGCATAGTCTGATTTTTGAGATTTTTTCAGTATTTACCTTCACAAAAGTAAAAAAACAATTGGAGTGTAAATTGGTTCACAGTTCGGACAGAACCTTTATAGCAGAATTTCTCAAACGTATTGGGTCTAAGGACCCCTTACAGGGGTGAAAATATTCCAGTGACATAAACCTCATGCTGATTTAAAATTCATTCACAGCCATTTTAACCCATAAATGCAATGGGAATAATTATTTGTTGGTTTTTATGATGCATTGTTCCCCTTTTGCATTCATGCAGTTTTTTTTAATGAAAAACAAAATTAACAGTTTCTTATAATTCTTTGAGGACCCTCAAGTTACAGCTCGTGGACCCTGGGGGTCCTGGGACCCCAGCTTGAAAATCTCTGCTTTATCCAACATTTCTACAGCTGGAGTTTTTGTAAAAATGAACACAGAGACACAACCCATGGAGGGACCTTGACCCAAACTTTGGGAACCACTGCTTGTCTCTTGAAGCCATTTCTCAATAAATTATTCAATAAATGACAAAATGATCATTTTGAGTTTGAGTGTATGGAAACTATGGCACAGTCTTTCTTAATAAGATGATACACAAATAAGTTTTTTTCTGTCTGGATAAATAAAAGCAGAATTCTGTTCAATCTGTTAAGTCAATGTGATACATCTCATCCTCATCTCTAACCATAAATAAAAAAAATGTTCTTTTTGGATTCAGTTAGGTGTTCCAATGTGTCCGAACATGTAACGCAAAAGAAGCATTAAGCTTTTAAAATATACATCCACAGGTCCTGACCTTAAACTTTTAGGAAAATGTGTGGACTGTGCTTAAACATCAAAATCTTTCCAGAAGGCTTAAACGTCTGTCAATTATACCAAGAAGGTTAAGTATCCAACCACAGTTCTGCCTTCAGCTTCTTGTGGGCCACCAGAAATGTCAGGTCAAAGGGCAGCTTGCCAAAGGCCATTCAAGCAAACAGCAGCTGTATCAAATGTATGCTCTTGACTTTGCCTGTATAATTGTGACCCCGTGCTATTTTCTGAAAATCCAATATACATTAAAATTGCGCACAGATTTTTAAAATAAAGATGCATAGTTTACACTCATTTTGCCAGAGGAGATAAAAAATGTCAACGTAATTAAGGCCAAATATTGTCATGGATGCAAACTTGCGACAACTGACAGCAAAAACTAACTTTTCAGTGGGAAAAGAGTAAATTTAAAAAATAAAACTGGGAGTTTAAAGGTTAGAATATTTGAAGGCAACACAAGACAAAATCCATTATCCAGTTATTCATTAAACCTTTGAAGAAAAACATGTTAAACCTCTTTTCAGGTCTATTCTTCTGACTTCAGTCCTTTAGGTTCTGACTGAGTTTGACCCTTTTCAATTTAATAATTATTTAAACAATGAATAAGGAAAACAAAGAATAAACTGAATATTTTAGAAATACTTGCATGTGTTAAATGATTTAATTAAATTTAAAGTTTATAGGAGAACAGTGAAAAAAAATATGAATATATGGCTTTTGATTTTGATTCACAAAACAGAGAGTAAGTAAAACAAAGAACCCACATGCCTTTCCCAAATAAAGTGATCATAAAAACATTGTAAGCCTGTGATTTACTGCGGCGACAAATAATGGAAGAGTGTCCATTCATCATAGAGACCAGCTCACCAGGAGAGATACTGTCACAGACTTTACCCTGTCTGGGAGGCATTTGGAGGGGAAAGCCTCCAGTTTCCCCCGCAACCTGTTTTATCTGATGACTTTTCCAGGCAAACACATAAAAACCAGCTGACAGGAACTTTGTCTCTGCTACTCTCCAGCTCCATTCTTCGTTATGATGAGATATAGATGTTGTAACAAAGAAGTCATGATCAAAGTTAGGAATACTAGAACAGCAAACCCAGATGATAGAAACAGAACCGAGTTTTATGGTGAAAACTGTAAAAAAAAAAAAAAAAGTCAAAATAGATGGTAAATTGCTCTGAAAAGGATCCAAGGAGCCAGAAAATAATAAGCAAAGAAGAAAACTAAAATAAAGCTAAATAAGCTTTTGAAGAATGTTGACCTTTAAAACATCTTTCTTAATGAAGCAAACAACCCTGGTTTCATAACAAATTCCAAACATGTCTCTGTGGGATGAAACTGGACGTGAAAAACAAGAAGAGACAGAACTTGTTGCAAAAATACCTCCAATAAGATTTAATCTGGGACTTGCTTGCTGTGAGATGACAGTACGAGCTACCATGCCATTGCTGTGCTCCTATTTTCAAACCAAACACATGATAATAATAGAAACCAAACATTAGAATTCTTTCATACGACTGGATGTCTCTTATTTTTTCCCCCGTGATTTCAGATCAACAGGCTAAAACACATAAAAACACACACGTGATGCAAAGTGGTAAGAAAGTAATATTTCTTAACTAACGTCTAAAAATGATGTATGATTTAAATGAAAAAATATTTTGCCAGGAGGTTCTAAAAGCAGGGCAGAAAGGCCAATCAGTGGCTAATTTTCCACATTGTTTGATAATTTTGCAGCTGATGTTAAGTTAATGTTTTGCTTGCTCTATAATTTTAGTAATTTCTGTTTTACAATGCACTATATTTTTGCCATGTGCAACATTTAGTGGTCATAAAGCAGTTATAGCTTTTAGCATGAAAGATGAGTTAAAATAATCAGAATGGTTCCAGAACTTTAAGAAAAAATCACTTAGTTATGTATCAAAATTTACCAAACTGTTTTGTTTTAGAGACAACAGGACCTGTGTTGGTTAATTAGTTGACTTTTTGTGTTTTAATATTTATTTATGGGTTTATTTATGGTTCTCTGGGACTTATGTTTTCAGTTTTTTAGTCTTTGTGTTCCTTTGTCACTCCTCCTCAGTGAGTTTCTGCTTCTCCATCCTGCCTTGCCCACCTCACCTGCTCCTCCTTCCCTGTTTGCCACAGCTGCATTCACTTTCCTCATTAGCTTCAGACTTAAAACTGAAGTCTTATCTATTCTGTCAGCTTTCAGTCCATTCTAAGTTGTACATGCATCTTACATGTCAAGTCTAGTTTCTGTGTCTTCTCCGAGTCACCCTCATGGAACTGTAAAATTTGTTGCCACGCCCACTCTTTGTTTTGTTAAATAAAGTTTTGGTTAGTTCTTCAAGCTCCTTGTTAAGCTGCATTCTTGGTTTTAAATCTTCCTTCAGACAAGACAAACAACAGGAACAAAACATTACTTAAGACTACTGCTTTTTAAATTTTTTTACATTTTAATGCTGCTATAAATTAATCTGCACTGCCGACTCTTGTTCAGTCTGCTGAAATGAATAAACAAAATAAAGACTGTAAAAAAATCCTTCACATCCTAAATAAGTTCATAAGGGAACTGAGAGTTTGATTAATTATAGCTAAACGTAATTATTGTTAATTTTAATTAATAGTTGATTAATTAACTTGGTTCATGCTGCTGAGAGATGGTATAACAGATGTTTCAGGGTGACTTTGGGCAGAATAGGTTTTGGTTGACAGCTTGGTTTGACCACCTTTTACCTTCAAAATTAAATCTTTTCCTTTAATTACATTTGCACAAAGTTTTGGAGTGTGCATGATTATATTCAGATGTATAAGTAATAAATTGAATCATACCACTGCTTATAATCATTTTTATATCAAGGCTGAAGCACATTAATTCACTGAAATAGAAGCAGCTCTGTAGGAGACTTGAAACTGGCAGAGGAAGAGCCAAACTCTGCCATCAGGGTCAGGTTGAAGACAGCTCTTTGTGTTTTGTATCATAAAATGAAAAAATTCAGAATCTATGGCTGCACAGAGAGTATTAGTGGCTTAAGTTTCTTTTTGGCATTTGTTGACCATGAAGGAAAAAAATCTGGTGACATCAAAGCCTGAAGTTTCAGCGCAGTGGTTCTTACAGTCAGTGCTGTCATGGTGATTATGTCTTTACATGGTATCTTTTCAAATCTCAGGGTCATGGTTTTAGAGATTGAGCATGTTCTGAAGTGTTGTTGAATAAAGATTTGGGTTGTATAAACTACTGCTAAAGTTCAAGAAAAGTGCACGCCCCCTCTGTCTGTGTATGGTTTCACAAGACCTCATCTGATTTTTGCAAAGAAACCCTTAAATCCTCAGAAATGTTGGGTGTTTGAGTGTCTGTTTTAAGCTTTAGTTTAATGTATTTACTAACCAATAATGTTAAAAGCAGAAGATGTTAGGTTGCAAAATCTTCAACGGATCCAAAAAAAAAAAAGTTTTCCTTCATAGAATATTTTTGTGTTTGTTTAAATGTAAGGACAACAGCCAGAAAAGGACAAAAAAAGTACTGTGAAAAAAGATGAAAAGCTCTTTTTTTTCCATGGTCTTCTGTGAACCACTTTTATAATTAAATCCACTTGTTCCCAAACCTGTGCTTAATCTTTCCCATTAGTCACATTTGAGGGCTTACAGACTGCACCAACAAAAGTGAAAGATTAAATGGAAAATGCAGATGTGCGAACAGTATGGCTTGTTTTATAGCTATCATGGCTTTTTAGTAATTTAGAAAAACTAACTTGAATTGACAGGGTTCCCAAAGTCCACTCATAAATAAAGATCGCATTCCTCTGCAAAGGAAAAACCTGGAAATGGCTTTTTGGTTGCTTCCCAGAGAAGCACCAATGTCACAGTTAGCTTGTTTCTTTAAGGTATAAATCAAAAGGTGTGTTTTCATATAAAGTTAGTTTCTTTGTTAGGTAGGCTTAAATATCTCTGGACAGAAAAAGGTAAAATAATAAACATTAAATTTCATGTCCATACATGTTGGATGGGTTAGTGCTTTTGAAAATTGTCTTTTTAATGCCCCCCACCTCCCATGGTGTATAAGCAGTCTATTTCAGCATTTAAAATGCAGTGAAGTGTATTATTCAACTAAAGCATAAAGTAAAACCATTTTCCCTGCTAGAGCAGTGATTAGAAGTGTCAAAAGAATCGAAGGGTGGAAGAACAGTTAATTTTTATCCATTTATAGACGAAGGGAAAGCAACAATGTGTAGTAAGTTTGTCCGTGGACTCATTAAGAAATGCTACAGCTAACTGAATGTCACAGTGCTGCCATTTACATCAGCTTTTTGTTCTTCTCTTCTCTGTGAATTAGTCCAATGTGTGATCACAAGCAGATCTTCATAAAGGGAGGAGCAGATGGAGAGAGAGAGAGAAACGATTTCGAAACAAGGTATGAAAATAATTATTTTTTTATTTTTTGCATGTCAAATTTTGGTGTTATTGTTCAAGCGGGGCTTTTAACGTTCTAAATAGAAAGAACACATTGTTCACATCAAGCTTACAAAAGCTGAAGGCTCAGCCGTGAGATCATGACCTCGCAGATAAAGAGACAAAATACAAGAGACAAACTGAATTCAGAATAGGAGCTCTACTAAAATAAAAGAAAGGTAAAAAAAAAGAAAAAAAAATGGAAATATGACGTTTGAATGTTTTTTATGTTAAAAATTAGATTCACAAAAAATATAGACTTTTTTTGGTCAATATTCTAGAAAAAACAAAGCAGTCTCATTACTAATAAAGTGTCCAATAACTTCAAATTCCAACATTTTGCAAAAATCTCCCAATCTACAATTTTCTATTATACAGCGTGTGTTGCTGGAGGGCTGAGTTTTCTTGACTGCAGAAATGTAACCGTTGACTCTGGGGGTCGAGTCCGATGAAAATCTGGTGTGCTTTTTACTCTGCCCAGTCAAATGTGAAATAATAAATAAAAGGAAAAGAAAATGGCTGCTCTCCTGCCTTTACTCTTGGTCCCTTGCTCTTTGTTAAAACCATATCTTTGCTGCTCCATTGCCCCTAGCAACATTAAATCCCATTAAATTCACCTTCATTAAAGCAGTCCTCTCCATTGCTTGCTGCAGCAGCTCCAGTGCGGGCCTCTCAAGGACAGAGCAGTAATGAGGGTGGACTGGATTTAACCTTGAAGAGTACAGGTTTTCATTTCCAAATCAATAACTTATGGTTCAAAACTGCCATTAGATCTAGGCTATAATTTTCTAGCTTTAATTGTGTGGATTAGGTTTCTCCAACGGTGAGAAGGCATTTAGCTTTAAGCTGCAGCGTGGAGATTACATTTATCATTATAGTTTCTCCTCTTTCTAAAATAAAAACTGACAGCTTGCACATTTTGTGCAGGAGTTTATGTGCATGTGTACAGTTTGCTGAACAGATGGGATAACTTAAGGAGATTGTATTTCAAAGAGTTGGTATGAGTTATTAGGCTGTTGGTGCAATTTTCTTCAGAGAAACCAAGCAGAGGACAGTATGATACACATTTTTTCCCTACTTCTGCTCAATCCAGTCTTACATCCAGTGTCATCATTCACTGTGAGGAGGCAGAAATATAGGAAACCTCCTGTACAGCTCTGTAAAACAAGATTTGTCAGTCACCTGCAGTCAGACCAAGTGGGAGAATATGAATTATGAATGAAAAATTAACTCTCGGTTGATAGGCTGGCAGCAGGGGAAAAAAAGGAAGGGGGGGACTTGACCTTCAGGGAAATTGTTTCATCTCCTGTCTTTTTGTATGTTTTTGAGGGACACGGTCTGTGGTGAGGTCATGTGATCGTATGGAATGCATTAATTTGTCCTGCGGTGATAATTTCTGCCCAACATTTGTCATAATGTGATGTATCAGATCTTTTCATGAAATGAAGGAGGACTGAAGGTGTGGTGATCACTGGAGCTTAATTTTTTAATCAACTTCTCCTTTTAGATGAAGCTTTATTAAATTATAAACTCACACAGTGGGACTAGAATGCGAGCAGGGTGTAAAAAAAAGAGGGCTTTGTGGGATAATTAAATAAAATTAATGAAAAAATGCCTTCTTCTAGTGAAGACTGAGGAAAATGGGAAGGAGACAGAATCCATGAGCCATGTCATGCTTGGCTTTTCTTTCATTTCTTTCTCATTAGTGTTTCAGGAAATGTACCATGTAAACTTGTGAAAAGAAGCAAAAGGATACTTTGTCTGCAAGATATTGATTCATAATAAATGGAGACAATTTTATTCTCTTTTTTTTCCTTTTACACAAATTCATACAATGTGCACTGGAAATAAATAGTCTTATTGTTACTTATCTGCCAAAGAAAATAGATATAATTTATTTGATTGTGTTTTTGCAGCTTTTGTTAGGTGTCAAGAGAATATAAACTACAATTACAGACAGAATGGACAAGTCGTCTAGTTTTTTCTGCTTAAATCTTTGAGATTCTGTTGTACTGTCATCCAGACTGATCAACAATTCTGGGTAGTATTTTTAATTTGATCAGTTTTTTAACAACATAAAATCAAACAAATTTTGATTACAATTGATACGTCTGATGGCACTTTTGATGATTTTTTTTATTAAGCTGTGTTTTCCTTCCAAAGTTTAGCTTTATAGTTTTTTTAAAGCAACAGTAAGTTACAGATTCAGTTGCTCATTAATTAGCAAGTTTAGTTGCTCATTAGTTAGCAACTTATGGTTTCACATTTGTTTTTAAAAATGGCAACCGACACAGACCCTCAGGAATAGGACTAAGCTTAGAGTTAATATTAAAGGTTCTGTTAAGTAGATTTTGTTTAATTGGGTTTCTTGCATTTGTTTACCTTTATTTAACCAGGTAAATCTCATTGAGATTAGGGATCTGTTTTGCAAGGGAGGCCTGGGCCTGAAGCCAACCTATTGTTGGGGGGGGTCAACCCCCCTAGCCCCTACAAATTACGCCCATATCTATTGGACATGTTTTTGGTACCTGGAGAAAACCCACGCACGCACGAGGACACCATGCAAACTCCACACAGAAAGACCTCAGGTGATCAAACCCAGGACCTTCTTGCTGTGAGGCATCAGCGCTAACCGCTGAGTCATCGTGCTGCTCTGCTGTGTCACTTTACTTCCTGTTTTACTTTGTAAAACCACCTCCTTTGTATGCCACACCTGCTCTGGATTTGTAATCTGCACACCTGTTCCCATGGTTATACCAGTTTTTATCAGCTCTTGCTGTGCTCTTTTTCCTCTTTAATTCTTGTGTTGTCAGGATTTGCTTACTGTTGTATTCTTGAGTTAACATGTTGGGATAGGAAAAGGTTCATTTTCTCCATTAAACAGTTTGCATTTGAGTCTTAAAATCTTTATCTTTATTGGTTTTGTGACACAAACAGAATAACATAGAAATCATACATTGCAAAATATTTTCATGTTTGCGGTTATTAGTCTTGTAATACAAACTCCAATGTATTTTTTCAAAAAAACAATGTTAAAATATTGTATAATTCTTTAAGTCTGTGTGCAGTTAAACATGGCACTGATGTCATTTTGCACAGTTTAAGGACTAACATATGTATCCTGTGGTAAAGATGAGATGTGTATTTTTCCTTTTATGTTGACAACATTTGTCTGATGCTTCCTGATGGGTAGAATTTAGTATATCCTGCTCTGTGAAGTTGGATGTTTTAGTGACTATAGAAAATGTGTTTGAACTTGTTTCCTTCTTTGACTACCACCTTTAACATTTTGCACAGATGTCCTTGACATTTTAGTGAGCCTTTTGATTATTTATGATCTAAAGAGTTCTGCATTGTTCTGTGTGCTGTTGCCATGGTTTATTGTTCTTTTCTGGTTTGGATTTTGTTTTGGAACAAAAAAAAAAGCATTATCCAATAAATTAGATTATACTGTATTTAACTGGATTTTAATTTAAACCACTTAAAGATAGAATAAATTTAATAGAAACTAATTCTGTTGATGCATTTTTTTAGTTTCTTTAATGAAAACATGTCGGCTAAAATGACAGGAGGAATCATGAAAGAGACAGACTTGGGTGTTTCACAAAGAGACCACAGACTGACCGTTTTAACAGAGTTGGTCTTCAGTGCAAATAACTATAGACTATATGTTAATCCTTTATAATAAACCATATGATGTAAAGTTTTGAAACTCTCTGCAATGTGAACAATACTTCATTTTGGATCCTGGTCTCATCTGAACACTTAACAGGCCAGTTATAATTTCAGTGTTTGTGATCCTTTCCAGCTGCTTCTCACTTCTCAAAAACAGCTGTAATGTTACCATCAGTAAATCAAGAGTTTAGCATTTTGGCTCAGCTCCTTCACCATTACAGACCAGAGTATGGCACTGTGGACGAGGTCTCCATCTGTCCCATCAGCTCAATGTCTAAAATTTAGTTGAATAGAATTTAGAAAAAGCAACATATTTTTAGGGGGAAGAAAATAAAACTTATTGATTGACCTGATTTTTTTTTTTTAGTTTCAGTTTTTATTCTGTTGCTTTGTCTCCTAAAACGTTGAAACTGAAGTTTGCCCTGAAAACTTTTTACCTCTATAAATAACTGAGGAAAATTAATACATTTGATGCACTCTGCACTCGTTCAGCCAACCTCCTGTAGCATGACATCTAACGTCTCTGCTAAAATCTTTGGACGGACTTCAAAGGTAAAAACATGCTAAATCTTATTACAGCACCTAATATTGTACTCATAAGTGACCACAGAGCGTGTAGTTGAAGTAATTCAGTTAGCTCAAACGACTCGCAGCAAATGCTGTGAAGTTTTAAACCTGTTGTGAAATTTCACTTTTATGTCCGTCTGTCCAACTTTTTAATGTTGGGGTTTCTAACCCACTGGCAGTGTCTTTATAATTAGATTATACTTCAGGAATAACCAGAGTCCAGAATGCCAATTTGTGTCCCAGACGGTGTAAAATTTGTTGTTACATCGCCAGCAAAAAGTGCAGGTGAGAGAAAAGTCCTCAGGCAAGCAGCAGATCACTGCTGCTTACGAATTTTTCTCTTTTTACTTCTCTGTTCCCTCATTGCTATCAGACGTTAGAGGCATAAGATCATACACAAGTTATTCTGGATCCCAGCAATCAAAGGAAAATCCAAATATTTTTTTAAGTATGATTTTTTTCATGGCAGCCGTTTTCTACACAGGATGCTGTTTGGCAATGAAAGCGAAGGTATTTAACTCAGGGATCACACTGATTTCTGTCAAGTGGTTGCAAAAGCAAATCACTGAAATATTTGTTTTATAAAAATATTACTCATCCAAAAGCAATAAATTTCATTGATCGGACTTATATTTTGAGTCAGCTTAAAATGACCTACAATTTATTTTAATGGAAAAATGTAATTGATAAGTCAGTTAAAGCTGCAAAGTGAGCAGCTGCAGGTAATTAGAGCCAGTCTAGGATTCAAAGTAAACATGGAAAGATTCCACAATCAACAACATTTACAAATGCAGCAGAAGGAAGCTACTGAATTTGTGAAGAATGTGCAGAGAGAACGGTAAACACAGAAACATGAAGCCAGCAGATGTTGAAAATGAAACACATATGGCGTGCAGCTAACAGGGCTGTGGGCTTATTCTCCTGATGGGAGGAGTGCAGAGTTCTTGAGGGAGAGCAGGCAGCTGTTCTGCATTATTGCTTACAGGTTTACGTTTAACTGGCCCTATTTAAGATAAAAAAAAGATTCCTTCATGCAAAACTAAGTTTTGTGTATTTGAGTTTGCTTTTGCTGTAGCAAAGCAAAGTTTGCAACAATTAGCAGGTAAGCTGACTGAATTAAAATGTACAAATAGAACTAAACTCTTAAATACTTATTTGACATATTGCTGATGTTTTACTTTGAGTGTCATGTTGCGCTGGTGGTCAATTTTTAAAACCACAATGACAAAATTTTATATTTTTATTATTTGTTTACCAAGAAGGTTCCTGACTGCCCTATGAAGCAAATAAGAAGATACAGTTCTTCAGTAATTTATGCAGAAAACTAAAATCTATATACGTGTTTGTGTGTGGGTGACTTCCCTTAAGGTACAACAGTGTTGTATAAAATACACAGCTTGCTGTGACCAGATTCTAATTAGTCAATCCACTGGTGCAGATTTCATAAAACACTCTTAAAGCTAAACTGTCAAACATCATTAAAAGAAAATGCTCCCACAACTTTTTCTGGCACAAAATTTCTAGAAATTTTATGATTTAACAGATTCATTTAAGAATTGTTTTGTGTGTGTGTACAGTTTTACTGTGCTTAGTGAGGCAGTTTTTAAAATTTAGATTTTATTCTATGAACAAGTAAAATCAAAGGTGCTACAACTATAGGGACCAAAAACAAAGTTCAGCTCACAAAGGAGCAACAAAGGCCAGGTAGTTTTAAAACACACTAAAAGCTTCTGACAAATAACTTGTACAATAATGGTGATGGTAAATGAGGGGTGAAAACTGGGTCAACTTTTAGATGATCCAGAGACAAAGTCTGAAGGTACTATATCTACATTTAAAAAGAAAACAAATCAAAAAATGAAAAGAAGGTTGGAGAGTAAAGGAGTTTCATGTCAAAACTAGGATTTTACTTATTGTTTAACCACATTTTCTGAATAAACAAAATGCTTCATTTTAATGATAATAAATTGCACCTGTTTAAAAAAAAAAACAACAATCATAGCATATGGTGTCTTTTTTTTTCCACTGTTATTTAAAACATAATCATTCTTCAAAGCGATCTGCTTTTTTTTAGAATGCACCAAGAATAGTTTCTTTGTTAGAAGAGCTGTTTTTGTATTAAAGTTTATAAAACTAAATCATCTGCTTTATGCAGTTTTATTTTATGATGCAGTCAATGTTTGTATACATTCCTGCTGGATTTATAGCTGTGATGAATAAAAGCACAAATCATTTCCCTCATACCGTGCATTTCACCTCATGTTTGTCAAACTCCCAAGCACTTTGCGCTAAACTAATCTGCGTCTCTCCAGTTCTTGTCGCTCTAATTGTCTGCTCTCAGTCAAGTAGCAGATGCACCTGCATCCTCCAAGTTACAGGTGAGGCACTCGATTATTGCCTCCCATCAAGAGTGTTGTTTTGTACTGATTTTGTTCTCTCGTGGTGTCACCCCCCCACACACACACACGCAACGACACACATAACCTGTTTGGTCTTGACTAGACTGCTTGACTGAACCAAAACAGTAGAAATGATAACTTTCTGAAAATAATTTACTCCAGATGTAGTCAAAAAGATCAGAATATTTGGAGCGAAATTTTAAGTGAGGAAATGAAGACTTTATCCTTTTGTTGGCTTTTAATGCACATCTTATTTGCAAAAAAAGGATCTAGATGTCAGATAAGATGTTCATATTCACTTCAGCTGCTTCCCATCGGATCCAATGATAAGGAAATACACTTTATGTATTTTATCTTAAATCATGTTTAAAGGCAGTAGTGCCAGGGAAGGGCAAATGGTCAAATCTCCATTTAAAGAAGTGAGGTTTGTTTTGTGCCAGTGGCTTGTTGGACAAAGTTAAAGCTCTCCTTCTCCCCACAGGTGGGCTAAGATCATTAGTTTTAGTTTTTGAAGTACTTGGCCTTTTGATGTTCCTATGTTCTCTTTAGGCATCCTGGCCTGAAGGATATTTAATATCACTCCTACAAATTTCCAGTTAGGAATAATTTGAACTGAGCATCTGTCAAAGAAACAGCCATTTAAATACATTGGTCATGGTTAAAGAGGCATAAAATGAAGCCAGATTAGACAGAGCACCTTTTTCTGAAGGTTGGCTCTAGCTGACTGTGGGTCAACCTGGGGCAGAGGGACCCAGTAAAAAAAATCTTCTGCTTCTAATTCATTAAAAATAACTATCAAGCACTGCAGGAATTTAAACTTTTTCTTCTCTTCTTTTCCCTGCTTGTGCTCAACTTGCTTCTCTTGGCACTATGGTATGGTGGAGATTGTCTTGTAGGGTCTTAAAATGATATTTTATTCATGTATGTTTATGGGAGTTGGAAGCCTTCCTGTTGCTGAACAGAAGGAACCTCTGTACATTCTTTCAGCCTCAACAGAAAGATGTTTTAGGATCTTAAATTACATCATTCTGTTATCGCCAAAATAATCACTACATGGCCTACAGTCCTTTTGAAAAAAGCTGTTTCTGCTTACATCAAATTACTGAGTCTTTCTCCAAAATGTTTAGATTTTTCATTCACAATTAAATATGTCAAACATAATTTATTGGATTGGACGGTTCCAGAGAATCATCAGTTCTGTTTCCTAAAAATCTGAGTTTCTGACTCTGCTTTGACCCAAATATCAGGAAGAAAACATTATTTTTTTCCAAGACACTTCTTTCTTAATCAACATGAGGGCTGCAGAAGAGACTCGCTGCTCATTTCCTTTTCAGATATTTTACCAAGCTGCTTCAAGCTTCCAAACAAGTTTTAATTTTAATTGCTTAGGCTTGAACCCTTCACCCTTGCCTTGTAAACCTTTTAAAGAGAGAAGGTGTAATTGTTTTGGGTGGATCTGTGAAATTCTTACAATTTTTTTAAACTATAGATTTTATTTTGTAAATAGTAGCCCATGTGGATAGGAAAACTAGTGGTATTACCAAAAGCTCAAGCCACAAGTATATAGATGTAGATCAAGTGGTAACTTAGGGCTTTACCTTTATGTCTGAGCTCCTCCTCCTAAATCAATACAGTTACAGCATCATGGCAAAATTGTCTCCCACATTGGCAGAATCTTTAAAAAATAATCACATCTAACTCATATGTTTTTTTCACCTAAAGTAAGCAAGTCATGAGAGTGAAGCTGAGATTTAGAAATGTTAATTTGTAGCTCAGCTGCTTCAGACACAAACTAAGGTCCAAGGCTTCTTGCATGTAAGCAAGAAAAAAAAGCCATTTTAAGTAAAAGTAAAACATTCACCTGAACAAGTCATCCCATAATTAATTTAAGCTTTTAAAACAATGTTTGTATACTTTTTCAGCTGTATACAAGAGTGTCAAACTGAAATAATTTGTCATTTAATCCCAAAACCCATTCTTCAACCACAATGAAACCATTTAGAATGTTTGAAATCACTTCAAGACTTCTTGTTCTCAACTTGGTTGCCCTTATTCTATCAAACTACAGCACCAATGCAATTAACCCTTAGAATGTTCATTAAAAAATTAGGTAAAACTCAATTATAAATTGTCTAAAAATAGTCATCTCAATTGTAGATAGATCACTTAAGGTCTGAACTAATCACTAATTTGATTATCTAGTTCCAATATGACTGTGTATCACAAAGTTCAAGATAAGAGTCTATGTTCTACAGTAAAAATCAGTAAGAGCAAAGCTATTGCTTAGGTCACTGTTTAACTGTTAGTACTGTATTCAATTCTAAGAAATTAACTTAATTTGCGTTCAGTAAAACTTAGTTATTTGTGTTGAATGAGGTAACTTTTAGTGCTGTGTTTTAGGTGAGAGCGATCATGCTGCTACGAGTTGCATTGGTTGTTAAATAACTAGATAACAGGGAGTAGTTAATCGGTGTGATGTTGTAACTTTATCCTCTTGGTTTTCCCGCTGCTAGGAGGAGACGGTAAAAGAGGTGAATGTCCTGTAAGTGTAGAACTGCGGTGGAATAGGCTGTCAGACTTGATTAGACCAAGCAATCTCCATCTCAGGGGGAACGTGGCCAGTGGTTTAAAAGCAATTTCCATTACCTGGCTTCATTTTATTAACTTCCGTACCATTACCAGACAGCTTCCCTTTGACAGTTGTTCCTCCTTTCTGTCTCGTAGTTCTAAGAGATCCCTGCGGGAGCTGATTGTGAAACCTTCTTTATCCTGTTCTCTTAAATTACAAAGTAACTGGGCCTCAGCCCTTTCCAGTTTTGTGCCAAAAGTGTGTTAGGTGTATTGTAAATATCAAATCATACATGAACCTTTCCTGACATCTACAATAATCCATCAAAAACGGTCTGCCTCTCAGAGTAATTTTGATCAGCTGTCATAAAAGAATAATGCAGCAACATGAAAAAGAATAATGCAGCAACATGAAAAAGGTAATCTCCGAGATTAAAACTGCCCTATTGTTTAAAGTGTCCATATCTGCAGCTTTTTGAGTCAGGCATACAGCATTATGCTCAAACAGTAATGCTGATTTCTACAATATGACTCCCGTTCATTACTATGATTTTATTTGTTGTCCTGACTAATATGTGATTTCCTTGCAGCCTAAATGAGTAAAAGTAGTATGAAGATGGTGAGACTCCGATCTTTTCAGCAACCACTTGGGAGCACCATGAAATGGAGGAGGAGGTGAAAGATCATGTTTCTGTCACAGCATTTAATTAGAAAGTCTGGATACTTTGTCCTCTGTTAAGCTGCTTCAGGCATTCTTTAATTGGCCCATTCCTAATTTCTTCCAACAGTCCCCTATGTAAAGTTCAGGAATATTAAACTTACACATGCATTTGAGAGTTAATTTCAAGTATGTTTTACCTAACTGTACTTAACATTTTTTCCACAGCTTGTGCGCAGTAAAACCGATTGCTAATGCCTAACGAGACAAAAATTTTACTAAACAGTTTTGAGGCATTTTTGTTAAAGAGACAATGCACAATAGTAACAATATGTAAATGGGTGGGGCAGTGGTGCTGTTTGTCACCTTTCAGCAAGAAGCTCACAGGATTACCACCTGGCCTAAATCTAAATCATCTACAATAATGAAATCCTTCTCACTCAAAACATTGCAATGTAACTTTAGTTTGTTTTAAACGTCACACAAAGATTTTTGGTATTTCAATAAAGACAAAATGTAGATTATAATTTTTTTTAACTAGGACTATTGTAGATGCACAATTTACACATGCTTCTTGTACATGTACTGTATCATCTACATAAAATTGGACTGTAACATTTTTTACTTTTAAAATTAAAGTTTAGACAAGTTAGTTCGAGAATAGAGCCTTGTGGGACTCCTGCAGTGCAGTCATAGTAAAAAAAAAAGCTATTGTAGCAAACATTGTTTTCAGTTTAATTCATGTAGGTTTTCTTCTTCAGAATAAAGTGTCAATTTGGATTGAAACACTTTGTAACTTATGGTAAAATGTTCTGCTTGAACGCAAACAAGACAATAAAACTTCTCTTCATTTGCATCAAAACAGTTTGGACATGAATTTTAATGAAAGAGTCTATTTTATGATCAAGGTTTTGTTTTTTGTTCTCAAACTAGGGTTGCTGATAAAGAACTGTACTTGTTGCTGAAGCACAGAGGAATCAAAGAGAACGTGTGTGTGTTTTAAAACAAAATGTTATCACGAGTGAAACATGTTATTCATTCATATTTTAATAGTTTAAGTTGCTTTCGAAAATATATGTGATTAGTCATGGATTCTAAGCATTTACTGCATTTTAATCAGATTCGTTTGCAAGTAAAAGTATGTAATATGCAATGTTCGTTACATTTTCAGATTAATATGGTGTGATTACCTGAATATATTAAAATCGTAAGATTGGCCTGAATAGAAAACATACTTCCTTTTTTGTGGCCTTTTTTTTTAGTCACGGTCCTTGAATATTGTAAATCAAAAATATTTCATGTGTTTAAGAAGAGAAATTTGTGATTGAACACAACTTAACACTGACCATCTCTTATTAAAATAGCAATCATGCATAAAATTGGATTGATAGAATTATTTGTTAGAGGTTGAGAAAAAATATAGAAAAATTATACACTCTAAATTGGGACTTAGTGAATAGAAAGTTTATTTTTTACACTGCAGACAGAGGTTACACTCCCTCCACAACACACATCTCACCAGCTGTACTAACTGCATGCACCAACACATTCTGCTCTGCAATAATATATCAGGTTTTTATCTAGTTGCTGGGAATAGGTAAATCCTTCATGGTGGAAGCACTCTGTTGGTAGGATTACCTCAGTATTCACCCACCGTTTTTCTACTTATTATCACTTTTTTTTTCTCAGCAGGCGAGTTTTAAGGCCAGTGTTTTAATGTTCGGCTCAATCCAATCCCCAGCGTTTACACAGGATATAATATTTATTTTAGTTAATCACCTAAGTATTACGCTGAGCTCAACAGTCTTAGTGGTTGGTAACGGGATTATGATGGTTGAAAGTCAGGTCACAAACATACTTCTTTTGATATACGGCATGAAAAAGTTTGCAAAGTAAATTTTTACTTTAAAACAACCTTGGTTCGTGGTCTGTCAGTCTTACCTGCTCTGTCTTGCATACATAAAATCCATCTTTTGTAATGTGACCGTGAAATTGGAATGCCATTTTTCCCACTTTACAAGTATTACCGTAAAAGCATTTTAGTGAATATGGTTGTCAGAAAAGACACAAAGAACATGATTATTATAAAATAAAACTTTTACTATGTCAGTTGTTGCAAGGCTTTATTTTATTTTTTCATGCTACTTTTTCCCCAGCTTAGATCTCCCCTGACATGATTCACTTAAAAGTGGACTTTGCACCTGCTGTTTTAAAGGTTCATTTTGAAGTTACAATTGTGGCTGACACCAGAGGAACCCTGACTTTGATTGATCACTGAGACCATTGATCTAATTTTGAAACCTTTATGTTTTTTTTTTCTCCGCATCCTTCCTTTTTTTTTAAGGTTGTGGAGTAAAACTAATTTCCCTGCACCTCATGCAGGGCTTAACACTCCATAGTGACGAGAGGGAGAGAGAGAGAGAGAGGAAAAAAGAAACAGTGAATAAATAAATAAATAAATAACCCTGGGAAGCAGGGCTTTCACAGTGGCACTGGGATTTTTATAGACTGGATCGATTAAATTTGTCTTATTTGGAACAATGGGACTCTGTAACTCAGTAAGAGGTAATGTGGTTGAAAATGCCTCTCGCTGTGCAGCCATTAGGTGAAAGAATGCTGCCATGAGATTTTTTTAGGATGTAGGGATTTACAGAGGCATAAGACTGGTCTGAGCTAATTAGATTCAAGGGCAGCCGAGATAGTGGGAATGTGGGTGGGCATCCTGGGTTATCAAGACCTGCTGCGAGAGTGAGAGGCAAAGAAAAGACTCAGAGGCTTAATGGAAACCAGTACTAGATTAATGGAGTGGAAATACTTTTTTTTTTCTTTTTTTTAGCATTCTAATAACATGCCTGGCTATCAAGGGTTCACTCTTCCTGAGGTGTATTATTACTGAAAGGCAGACTAATTAAATAATTGGCATATACCAAAGTGGCAATTGGAAACATAGTATGTAATTTCATTGAACATTAATTATTTTGGGGAAAAAAGATTTTTGTATCTTTTAACAGAGCTTTAAAATTGATTAAGAAATGCAAAAATAAAAGCATCCTTTGTTGAGATGCTTATTAAACGCTGCCTGTTTGATTGTTTGTAGCAGAGCTATTCAACTAAATTGCTCAGGGGGCCACAGTCACTAAAAGCCAACAGCTCAGGGGCCGGACATCAAGCAATTATTGTCATTATGTAAATTGAATTTTATGATTTAAAATCTAATTTTATTTTAAATTAACTCACGAGTCATATAACAGGATTACCTCTCTGATGGAAGTATTTGTCACTTCAAACTTTTAAATGGTTCTCACAGATATTACTTTCTGATATTAAAACCTTTATATTTCTTTTCGGCCACCAAAAGCACCCCCCCCCAACCAAGAAAAAAGAAAAAAAAAAGCATAAACAAAACGAAAACAAACCAAAAAAACCTAAACTTAATTAACAGTGAAGATAATTTTTATTTCAATGGTCAACTTTGCATTTATGATTCAATATAACAAAACAAGGTGAAAAAAAAACAATTGTCCTTCCCCTGAGGTGCTGTCTTTGAGTAACTGTATATAGCCCCTTGAGCAATTTAGTTGAATAACCCTGCATCAACGTCTCAAAATAAGCTGCTTAAAGCCAGCGTTGACCATAACTACATCTCCCATAATGCATGTCGATTATGCATGGGATTTCCCGGTCGGAAAGTGGAAGAGTTCAGAATTCACTTACCACAACTCAACAGTGAGTAAAACTCTCTTACTTTTAAAGTATTTCTGTAGTATTTTTCTTTCACGTTTAGTCAGTCATACATATAGTACTTTTCAGTGATTGTAGGAGGATGTGTTAAAACGCTGTTTCTATGCAGGAAATACCACATAGAGCTCAGTTATTGTTAGTTATAGGTGCTGAGCCATAGCAATGACAAGAGGAATGTGACTATTTCTGTTAAGTTGATCTTGAAAATAAATTATGATAGGATTAGTTCAGGGACCACATGCTATTTGTAATAATTGCAGAGATTGTATGTAGGTAACTTAGGTTTTTTATTATTCAATCAAATGAAAATGTGGTTTCAATCAAAAAAAAATTTAATAAAAAAAATTCACAAAAAAATAATTATTTCAACCGATCAAAAAAATTATTTCAACCTTAAAAAAATATTTCAACCAAACAAAAAGCAATTTCAATAAAAAAAATATCTAAAAGTTTTATGCAAAACAATTTTTTTTGCATATCAGAAATCTTTGGTTGAATCTCAGACTTTTGGTTGATGCTCTAAGTTTTTGGTTGAACTCAAAAAAGTTTTGAACTTAGAGATCATGAAGAACAAACTACTGTAAGATGTGTCCCTATTGGAGAGTGCGGACTGAACCAATATCCTGGTGCACCTGCTTCGAATTGAATCAACTCATTAAATGGACTTTATTAGAGGTTATCAGTCCCATACATTGTGTGCAGGCTGTCCCTCCTCTACTTTCTGGTAGGTTGGAAGGCACTTAACAATCATTTGTATGTCTGAAAATATGTATCTAGTCGCAGTGGGTTTGACTCCTCCCCCAGGATGTGGAGCTCAGGTAACTTGAAAGTTTCATATAAATCCGTTCCTGAAAGGACAACGAGTCGGGCAATTTGTAAAGTAAAAATTCCCCCGCAAATTACCTACTATATTTTGCTGAACTTCGAGGTCCTGTGATAATACTAATCCAGTGCGATTAGGCATCTCTGTGATTTGGAGAGAAATGGGTTGAATCCGCAATGTAATTAGGCTGTTTTTGTTTCCTGGGTGCATTTTTATTTGCTTTTGGTGAAGAATGGAAGATTGGAGTGCATTGAAAACTTTTTAGGTTCCGGGCCAGCTAAACCAGACCCATAACATTTGGCATCAAAAAGAAAAGGCTGAAGAGAGGTAGCAAAATCAGATGCAAATGGTGGCTCACATCACGCATTGCACTGTGTGGTAAGAATATTTTTTTTCTGTTTGTTGCCTTCTGGCTGATGCTGGCAGTAAAGCTGAGGCTGTAGCACAGCGCATTAGGGCTCGGTTATATTTGTGCTTTGTAGGCATTTTTACTTGGCACCAATGACGTGTGGTCACTAGAGGTACGGAAATTAAAAAGAAAAAACAATACTAAACACATTAAATTGTCATATTTATATAATGCTTTGCACTATAAACACATTTTTAATTTAGCTGATTCATTCATTCATTCATTCATTCATTCATTCATTCATTTCATTCATTCATTCATTCTGATGTTTATTATATAAATATGTATTTGTGTAACGTGTTATGTGAGCTGAAATGGCTGAGAAAAGACATAAGTGGAGGCTGGCAGTTCTCAGGCTTAGGGAACAGTAGGGGGCGCTCGTGAGCTTAGAGAACGCATGAGCTGCAGAAGAAGTAACCAAAAATTATAATTGGCAAGCCAATTAAGTGTTTTTGGTACCTGTTTTGTAAACGTTAAGTTGAATAAAGTAAAAAAAAGTAAAGAGCAGAGGAGATCCATTTGTTTTCTCTCTTGCCAAACCTGACTTTTAGAATGGAGGATTATATATTTTAAAGCTCAAACTATTTTCTAAACTGGACGTGGAAGCAGCAGGTAAATAAGAGCCACACCACAGCTGAGACAAAAGCTCTTCTGAAACAGTTGGACACTGTGTGGACGTCCTGAGAGAAACTTTTTTCACCCTGACATTTTCAACTTGTGACAGTATCTGGACTCAGATGGGACATTTTGAGCGGTGCATGGACTTAAGTTATATGTAAAAGTAGGATATAATAACTTTGTTTTAATAAAATGTGCATCAAATGAGCTGCAGTTTGTGTGAAGAACAGTGAAGAACTGTCATATGGTGAATAAGTTGTTCTGTAGGGTTCATATATTTGTAAATCTGATTCTGATGAACCTCACCGCACGTCACTGCTTGACACTTACGTTGTTGAAGTATTCTCCAAAAGGACATGTGGCAAAACACGAAATGATGTAAACAGGAGAGCAAAAGCTTGACGATCAAACACACTGATTGAATGGTGCACGGTGTGCAGCCTTTGCAGAGTTATATCAAGGAGATGTCCCTAAATCACAGTAAAATCTCAGGCTTCGATTATCCCATGAGAATGCGCCACATAAAAAAGCAAACGTCGGGGAGTAATTTATTTATACACGGGGTCCCCAAATAATGCTTATTCCGTGCGATTAGGGCTACTAATGCATGTTTGAGAAATTCTTTTTTTTACCCCTGTAGCCATTTGAAGCTGCCTAAATGCTTGCTGGTACAAAGCACCGCCCATTGTACCTAGCTCTTCCCTGGAGCTCTGTCCCCAGCTGAGCTCCTGCCCCATAGAGCACACATTCCCCGAAGCATTGTGGTGAAGACATGCTGAAGTGGGAGTGTCAGAAACGGTAGGAGGTTCTTAAAGAGACAGAGGCCAAGTTGAAGGGTTTAGATAGATTATGATGCAAAGACAAATTTATTTTTGATGCATACAGCATTTTCATAACAACTGAAGGTAACATAGTTACTTCATTGTGGTATAGAATTGAACTATGAACCTGGAAAATACATACCCCCTTCCTTAGGTTTCAGTTTTTAGCATAAATAATTTACAGAAGATTAAGAAAACCCATACAGGTAAATCACAGGAGGCAGATAAATGGTTATTCACAGGTCAGTGTGTAATTGGAATTACAGGAATTGGCCTTTTTTTGGAATGGTGTGTGGCTTAAATTTTGGGAACAAAACCACAAAGCAGGCTCAAAAAGCAATACACACGTGCAACAACTGCACTTTTTTTGGTAAAAACTGATAGATGCTGTACATTCACCCAGATGTAAAAAACATGCTTAAAGCAGAGCAAGTGTATTGTAGAGCCACAAAAATAAAATAAATTTCTATTCTTTTTACTTCAAGTTCACCCTGAGAAACTGCAGTAACTTTGCAACTCTGCAACTTTTAGGTCACGTTAAACATGAATGATGCCAAACAAACACCATTAGATCACATGTTTCTTTTTTCTTTTCAACATTGACAAGAAACTTTTATTTATTTTTTTTGTTCTCTCTGCTTAAAGCAGCAAAACCTCAATGTGCTCCTGTGTGTGTGTGTGTGTGTGTGTGTGTGTGTGTGTGTATGTGTGTGTATGTGTGTGTATACAGTGTGCATCTACAAGCACATTTTTATTTATTAGGAGCATTTTTCTATCAGTGAATTCAGATGTGTTGCATGCTAAGTCAGGGAAGTGAAAAAGCACAAAGTGCCTCAGGACGTTGTAACAACCCCCCTTGTGCCACCAGCACCCCCCCCCCCCCTCTCTCCCCCCCCTCCCACCAGCTCGACACAATTACCCACTCATGTCTAATTGGCATTTGAGGCTTCTCTGCTTGATCGACCGTGGCCACATCAGCATGAAGTGGCAGAGCAGCGCTTGCCAAACTGTGACTTAACTGGTATCACGCTTTGTTACTCTTGTAGCCACTTACATAATTTGTTGATGTAAATTTACTCTGCCTAATTAACATCGTCAGCCTCTCGTTTAATGCGAGCAGACGGGAGATGCAGTCAGTCGCTGGTGCTACTGTCCGTTTTGCTGATTTCTGATCGGCAGTGCGTAGGCAAAGGCCTGTCTCTGCACCGTCGAGCTGGAGTCTTTGCAACGTGGCAGAACAAATTCATTTCTCAGTACGTACACAAGAAAGTTTTGGCATGTGGAGTTTTAGATGTAGGGATGAGCATGAAATTAACTCTATAGAAGTTTGCAGAATATAAAAGTTTCTTTTTGAGTTGCAATTTTTTTTAACAACTTTAGTCTGGAATGATTAAAACAACAACAAATCTGACTGACAGGCCTTCCTGTGTAAAAGTTGCTTGTTTTATTTGAGGTGACCAAAAAAAAAAAATCACAATTATGTTTAAAATTAAAACTTTTTTGTACCACATGGTTTATACAACCTTTTAGAATCTATTTTTCATTATTGATCAAGAAATCTTTCATTACTAAAAGTATAAATTATAAATATAAAAAAGGTGTCCTCTAAAATAAACTGAACAAATCCGTTGTAAACAAATTTAAATAGTGTGTCTCCACATGTAGAAGTTGCTCTTTAATATAAAACTCAATAATCCAAACAAAACCTTGACAGAAATTCTAACAGCAACCATCAACAATTGTTGTTAGTGCACTTTTGATCTGGAAGCCTAATGATTAGGTCTTATTACCAGTGGTTGATGTCTGAGCTGCAGTTGCAGCTGGACAGAACTGATCTAATGTGCACCAAGTCACCCCGCCCCCACTCAGCCAGTCAGGATATTAGATCCGACTGGTGGTTTGTGATGGTGGTGGGGTCAGTGAGCATCTCATTCGCATACCTCTTCCCGCTCCCTGCCTTTGATGCTCACCCATTTACTTCTCCACTGCACTGCGGGGTAATCAGGACAGCGACACTTTATGAGAGAGTAGACGACAAAAAGGATTTACACACAAAGCCTGTCAGTGGAACAAACCTCATTTGCCTCCAGAGTTTGAACTTGCATGCGTAAGCGTTTAAGCTTGAAGGAATTATTTGAGTTAGTTCAAATGGCCTAATTGTTTGCATTCATTTGCATCTAATGTTTCAGGTGCTCATTTTTTCATATGGAATTATATTTAATTGCTCTGTAGCAAAAAAACTGCTGAGAGAAATGCATTTTTTTTAAACACCCATCTTTGCTCTGTACTTTTTAGGACTTCTGTTCATTTTGAATCATGTCAGGTTCTTGCAGGTATGTCTTGGAACATTGGTGACAAACCAAGAAGCAAGTTTAAAATTAGAGGTAATGAGTTATTTAATGATTAAACCAAACAAAAACATCTTAAACTGTAGCCCATGTATTTGAATGCAACATTAAACATTTAATACAAGATGACCCCTTTAAGTTTTCTTTGCAAAGTTGTGATTCTTTGTTTTGCAACAATATCTGATGACTGTGGCTTTTTTATTAACCATGATAATAAAAACCTTTACAAACACTTGGCCATCTTATTTTTTTGCAATTAGCATTTAAATATATAACTCTGTGCTGATACCACCTCTGAATAGTCAAATGTTTCAGATGATAAATACAGTATCTTGTCACAAAAAATTCCAGGTCTCACCAAAATTTGGTGTCTTGCCTTTAAAAAAACACATTGTGTGTGTCCAGTTTTTATTTAGTACTGTAATTTGTCATTTGTATTGACTGAAAATGTTTTTTTCCAAAGGTATAGTTGTTGTAGAAAAGACACTTGTTGACTTGTCCATACATAAAGATTTATTTCAGATTTCTAGTAATACTCATAAATTTTTCATATTTTGCAGGGGGCATATTTACTAGTGCTTTTTTGAAGATCTCTGAGCTGGGCTTCTGCAAAGACTTTGGTCAGTAATAAAGAAGAATTTCCCTCAGGGTAAGGCTTACAGAAGCTGTTTATTTTGACCAATGGAACCAAAGCCTGGAAACCAAAGGAGTAGCACTGTTGGAATTGAAGCAGGTGGTTTCTGGGCTTCAAAGACCAAAAAATAATCTTGCGGAAAAAAAGCGAAAAATCCAAATCCAGGCTCAGAAAAGTGCCGAACATCTCCGAGCTTCTGCTCACAAAGACACCAGGCTCATCATGTGGTTCGAGCCAGTCCAGGAATGCTTTGATGCTGCTGATCTCCTAACTTTTGTTAGTTTATTTGACTGAGTTTTAATGTATAATATGTATTCCAAATGCCAGCTCTTCTTTAAAGAACTTAAAGGAAATCCTGAAGAAATAACCTTGGAGTTGAGGGCTTGTGGGGAAGCATCCGTTGATTCAGAGGCTCAGCTGCAAAGTCATTTATAACACAGGGGGGGAAAAGTGCCGGCCAATCTCTGGATAAGTTGGAATAAAAATGGAGCCACATAAGCTCAGAAGGTTTATTTTTCTAACAGGTTTATATATTTTTTAATTTTCTGAGCAGAATCATAATGTAGAAATATTGAAGGGCTTGTTGGGTTACCTTTAAAAATGATTTTATTGTATTCAGTGACCCAACCACACAATTTACCCCTCTGCTGCTCCCTCACAAAAAAGTAAAAAATACATGAATATAAGCGTATTTTTTACTTTTCTGTCACATGTGAGGTGTTTCTAGTATAAGTTCATAATAGTATATAATAAGCTATTTTCAAATTTTAATTAAAGCAAAGTTTTGTTTTTAACAACATTAAGGCTGCAAACAATAATGAGAATTTATTTTAGTATTTAAATGTGAAAATTATCTTAAAAAAGAAATATTACTTTATATATCATTGATACTTTAAAAGTTTATTTTTATAAGTGGAAATGGTCACTTCAGTTACTTGTCATTCTTGCAAAACATTTTTAAATATTTAAGGTAATGAATGCAAACAGAGGCAGCATCTCTTTACTTCAAACAGACACATATTACTTGTTGTGTTTTTTACAATTTAAAGTGCATAAATCTAAGTCCAAGTCTGCATCTTGATTTACTTCTGCTCAGTGTTTGTGCTCCTCTTGCCTGCAGAGGGTGATGTTGGCCTGAACATCGGCTCAGGTCTGTTTTCTGTAGCACCTGTATTGTTTTGCTCAGATTTCTACATAACGTTCATGAATGCAAATCTTTCATTTTACCATGTAAGACTGTACATCAAGATCATTTATTACAAATTCCAACTTAAATGTCTTTTTCTTGTTAAAGCAGCAGCATACGGACATCCTCCTGATTCTGTCTTTGTTCACCTTATCTGTGTTGTTCTGAATGTATAAAAGCTGCAGAGGCAAATTATGCTGTGAAACTGAAGGCATTTTTGTAATTTACCAGAACATTAAACTAAGATTTAAAAAAAAGTTAGGAGTATTTAACAAATCCCATTTGGTAGAAAACAGTGCAGGTGAGAAGCTGCTCAGCAGACTGTTGTAGAAAAACAGTCCATAAATATGAGAAATAGTTGAGGTTGAAGAATAGGCTACGGAGGTGGGAGATGAGATAGCGGTGGTTCAGATGGCCCCCCTCCTGGCGCTGGCCGTCAGAAGGAACGAAGTAGCCATTTTGTGGCGAGTGCGGTGGTGCGGTAGAGATGAGATGGTTAACACCCTTCTGCAGTATAGCTACCCTCCTCTCTCTCCCCATCTCTCTAATTTTCTCCCTCTTTCTTTTCTATGCTCTTCGCTCAGTCGACTATGAAGACACTTCATCTTCCCTGACAGCATGACCACTGCTGCATGTTCTGATGCGTTCAGCATACCTTCATTGCATCATAAATAAATCAGAGAAATGACTTTTTCTCCCTCTTTCTCTCCTTTATTTCTCCCCCTACAATGGCTGTTATCTTGAGGAGTGACTGGAAAACAGAAAAAGTGTGCTAGTAGATTTCCTGTTTGCCTTTCCTCTTTCACTCCGTGCACTGACTGTGCAGGATCATCACACCCCAATCCCCCTTTTGCATTATCTCAAAGGAACAAAATTATTTTCCCTTCATAATGATATTCAGTTCTTGCTATGACATTATCTGCTTTAATTTTAATTTAAATGTCATGCATGTGAGGGGTTTTCTAAATGAATGTGTGCACAGTAGATGCAAGTTGAATAATAGAAACAATGTGGGGTCCTTTTCTTCCCCCTTTTGTTGAAACAAGGTTTATGGATGCATGGTGAGAAGGGGCACATATAAATTTGGGTGTATTTTTATCATGTTGCAGAACCAAAAAAGGGAGAACACCCCCCCCCCCCACCCCCACCCCACACACACACACACACAAACAAACAAAACAACAAGCATATATGTATGTACTATGTGGAGATCTAAATTACATGAGCAGGCAGTGTAGTGATGGATAGATGAGAGAGAAGAAGGTGGGGTTGGCGGGGGGAAGATTGTCAAAAACCGCTCCTGCCGTTTCAACACCGCCACCCCCCACCCCCAACGACTCCCAGTTACCCAGTCCCTCCACCCCTTCCTGTAATCTCCACTCCTCCACGGGTAGTCTCAAACCTTGTGTTCGTCCACCACCAACCAATTACCTGGCAACCCTGCCCTTATCCCCAGCACAGGCGTGATGCTGCTGCATGATGGGGTTTTTGTATATTGAATTCCATCTCCTGGTGAGATAAAGGGTGTAGGAACAGGGCTCTGCCGCTGTGCTAGATAAGTGTTTCTCACAAACCGTTCCTCGCTGCTTCTTCTGACACTGATTGTGGAGAAAAGAGACATTGGGGATGGCAGGGGAGGGGTGTGTGTGTGTTGGGGCAAGGAGGGCGGGGGGGGG
>JARVJO010000164.1:3088358-3117739 GCA_031762555.1 Cynodonichthys magdalenae | reverse complement strand
TTGCAGCAAGATGAGACCCAATTTTCAATATGATTTTCCTCTTGGTTTTTTAATTTGTCATGAAGCAGCTCAGAGGGAAGTGGAATCCAGCTCCTAAACGTTTTCCTGTTTAATGCTTGTAAAAGTCTACATGTCACTACTTTGACGTCAATATTCAAATACCAAGAGAATGTTTTCACTGGCAACCCTTCTTCACATTGTTGATTTACCAAACGTCACATATTACTCTGTGGATTGATAGTTTATCTTCATTTAGGACGGCTGTTCAATCTACACAGGTGACAGTTATGGAATGAGCAGCTCTATCTTTTTATTCAGCTTCCTCCCGCTCCTCTCATTCCTATTTGTAAGCTGTCCCGAGTATATTCCCCTGGTACATAAGTCCTCACCTAGGTCCATCTATCTGTCTTTTGTTTGACCCTCTGCAGGGAACTACACTCGCTGGTCGTTCTGGGGAACAATGTAAGTGATGGACCACCCTTCATACATCAAACCTGCTGGGCGTTTGACAGTGCAGGACAGAAACATTGAAAATAACGACCAGAGCAATATGTATGAAAGGTTAAAAATAGAGAGATATGGGTAAGTGCTCAGAAAGTTGAAGCAGAGAGCTTTTCTACATGACCCTCCCAACCCTGGCCCTCCTGCAGTTTTAGAGGTTAATGGAAGCTGCCTTGAGCACAGTAGAAAAGATGTTTCTAGTTAGTTCGAATGAGTGATATTCAACTGCTTGGACACTAATATGCTTCAATTGAATTTCTCCCTTTGTCGGAGGGGAGCCTGTCCTACCGCAGACCCTCCCTCCCAGCTGTGCCCTCGCCCCTCTCTGTGCTCAGCCAGTGCTGAGCCAAACCCCAAAGGTCAAGTGTGAGGGGTCAAGTTTAACCTGAAGCCAGACAGAAAGAAGGGCTGAGGTCACTGGTTCCGTTTTATTGCTCACTAACTGTCTGTGTTCATATTTGTGAAAAATAAACAAAAACTTGCTGTAAAACATATCTTATTAATACAAAAATGTTATGATCTTGTTTTAACTTTTCTGCAGAACTGTACCCATTTAAGTAATTGTCTGAGCTTGTTTCTGATTTGATTAAAACGAAAGCTAAGCAGGAAGTAACATCTAATCAGATTGGTTAACTGGGATCTCTTTGATGTATTTCGATGCTTCATGTGAGCAGCAGTCTTTCTCAGCAGTGTGTAAACAATTGAGAAATCTTTCTGTCTGGAAACGTATCACCGAGCCTGGCTGTGTACAAGGCTGTTTTATTGCTTTCACATGCTTGAAATTTAATGGAAAGTTTGTGTTGCTCTTCTGTTTTAGTTTTGTAAATTGCCTGTGGATCTTGAATCTGTTCATGTACATAAACATCTGCATCTCTTACTTGAGTTCGAATGAGTCAGTCACACACACTCCCAGCGTGAGTCAGCCCACACCTGGAACAGATAAAGGGTCTTTCATGTTTGCAGGGCTATAGTGAGGTCAGCCAGCGCTGGTGTTGAGAGCTAGTTTCACTGAGTGAGTGGAGCTGGAGAAAAAATGAAAAGACACCATATATATCCAAGCATTGTAGAGTAAAGAGTTTTTTTATTAGTTTCAATTGCTTTCTTGATTTTTTCTTTCAGCCCTATAGAAAAATGCCCTTGGCATCACAACATCTACTGGTTTGTCTGTACGCAGATAGATGAATGAAGGTCTTCATGGGGCCGTCTGAATTCTCAACAGTGTGGTTCATAAATAAGTATGTGCTATTTTAAAACTAACCTTTTAATCATCTTAAGGCATTGTTTTATGTTCTCTGTTGAACCCTTCACTGAGTGGTAAAGTTCAAAATAAACTTGATGATGATTTAACACTGCAAACTGAGTTTTATACAAAGAAAAAAAAACTAAACAAACAAAAAATACACAGAATGAATGAATACACAAACTGGCATTTTCCTAAAAAAATCCTATACAATTGTAAGACAACGGCTCCTGTAGACATTTGGAAGTCTTGTTTTTCTTTTACATGTATTTTACTTTTCTTTTTAATTATAATGATATGAGTTTGAACAAAGTTGGCTTTTGTAGAACTTAAAACAGTTCATACCTTTTGAAGTGGGATTCAGAAGAAATGTTATATTCAGTTAATATCTTTGAACAGAAGCAGTGCGGTGAAAAAAAGATTTAATTTTGCTCACATGGATGAACCAACAGTCTGAAAAGGCCGAAAGGTTGTCTTGAACAACTTTCAAAAAAAAAGGATTTATTGTGGTTTAAGTAAATGCTGTTTTATAAAATATTATGCTGCCATTGGTTATTGCAGTTATTTACTGTACATTAAATTAATTGTTTTTTTGCAGGAGCACATACTGTTAACAGCAGTTAGCCTTATGTGAGTGCAGCCTGCGGCACTGAGGTTGTTCAAAGAGCTATCTATAAGAGGTAAGTTAATAATTATTTAACATTTGCACATAACCTCACTTCAAATATTGAACTTTCCCTTTAAACTTGTTTTTAGGTGTTTGACTGTTACACTGTTTTGCATCCTTCTTCACCATATTTCTTGTTTAAATATTTTATCAGTGGAGTTGTGCTTTCATTCAAAATAAAACTATATCGAAGGAGTCTGCAGCACTGTCACTGAAATATCTTGGTTTCAGGTCTAGCCAGGGAATTGTATCATTCTTCGCTTTTTATTAGTGTTTTAGTCACTTCACAAAGTGTAAAGGTAAAATGTCAAAAAGGTGAGCTTAGAGGGTGTTTTTACAGACTTGTTTTCTTTTAAATGTCACAGCAGTAGACGTATATATTGGGTTAAGCCTCTGTGTGGTTTGCGGGAGTACATACTTTAATGTGAGCGGCTTAATTAAGCAAGAAGGACCCTCCATGACCAGTTTCTCTCAGTATTCTATGGAAGAATAACCCATGGCACCTGTATCCTTGTAAACTTTCCATTGCAGGTGTAATTCCCTGTAAAACTCTCTATAATTTACTGCCCTTTGGGAGCACACTGTCTCAGGGTGTGAAAATCAATAGGGTAGCGGAAAAGGATTGGGCATGGTGTCTATGCTCAGCCACAGTGCGGCAGCTGTTAGGGTAATTCTGTAATGGCAGGGGATGAGGTTCAACCTATCTAATGCTCTATCTGAAGCAGATAAATGTTTTACAACATCACCGTTTAACCCTTCCTACCCGCTGCACCCTGCCCCCCAACTTGGAGGCTCTGCCCAGGGACTGCCCCTATAAGCTAAACTGCATGCTGTGATGATAGTAATTTCATTGTATTGGTTGACCCACTCTCTACCCTGAGTTCACACTCAAACTCTTTCTACTCAATAACCTTGTAAAGATGGGCTATATGCTAAAATGCCTCAGGCTATCTTCAAAACCCCCAGTTGTTTCAGAGGGTAAGCCATGTGTGAAACATGTGTTGAACCTTACAAGATGGTGCATGTATAATGTAGAACAGAGTGGTTCATGTTAAACCATTAAATTATATAATCCTAATTTGTTGCACCTCTGAGCACACAGACTGGGTAATTTACAAAACACTAACAAGACTGATAGGTGTCATCGTAGAGGAGGACTAAAATGAGGTAAGTCAGGCATTGATCAGAATAAAAAATAACTGCTTACTTAGGTTCTCAGTAAAGGTCAAAGAAACAATCTTTGAGTGAATGAGAGCCAGAGTATCAGGGTGAGGAAAGGGGCTAAAGAGGGAAATCCCACACAGAATTGCAGCCCAGTCGGCATGACATGTCTGAGCTTCTGCTGCGATATGCAATCCATTCTGTCAGAAAGCTGCAGAGAGCTCACTGTGGCTGCTGGGATTGACATCTCCAGCAATCACTTGTTTCTGATGTAGCAGATAGCCAAGGAAATTAATTTTGATCCAAAATGCACGGTCGGAAATTACATGGTGAAATTGTGTGAAAAAAAATCAGTGATCCCCCCCCTCACCTCAACAGATACTGATAAGTGCTGATTTCACTGACACCAATAATAAAAAAAAATGCATTCAGATTAAGAAAAAAAAATATCTCAGGCAATTTTGTCATTTATTTGGCTCCAGCTCCTTAAGTTATTTGAACCACCCATTTATACATTCCCAACAGCTGGCTGTTAACACTCAGGTCCTGGCTAGAAATGGACCTTTGAATGTGCTGCCCTCCATTCTGCTTCCTGATCCCACATTTAGCCATTCAAAGTGAAAAGTAGCGATGAGCTCGGTTTGATAAGCTATCTTGACTGTTATGTCATTCATGCTGTCACCTTGCAGTTTAGTCTTACTTTGGTTATTACTACCAATATAATCAGGTAATGTTACTCGTTATTGAATATTTTTTGGGGGGATTTTATGCAATAGTGACTTTTTTTTAGCTTTATATCCTGTTATATCATTCCTTCATCACAAACATACTCAGAGTTGCTTTAACTCATTCATGCATTCATCCATGAATCTCTGTCCAAGTCAAGCTCCTGCCCCACAGAGCAGCCCACCTCCAAAGCATGAAGTGCTGAAGTGCGGGTGTCAGAAATAGTGGGAGGTTCTTAAAGAGACAGAGGCCAATCCCAAAGTGTTTATAAGCTATGACGCAACATCAAATTTATTGTGATATATACAGCATTTTCATAAAAACTGAAGGTAACAGTTATTAAATTGTGGTATAGAATTTAACTATGTGCTTGGAAAATATATAATAAATCCATTTTAAAGATGACTTGTTAATTGTGCCTCAGACTTGTATTATAAAAATAGTATAATTTTTCCTTTGAAGGTCTCATGTGACCAGATGGTCACATTCTCTATCTACCACAGTGTGCTTTAGTTGCTCGTGGCAAATAGATAATACTGCTCTTCACCATTTAACAAGGCTAAGTAACCCATATGTTCGCTACAGTTAAGAAATTCAAAGAACATTTTTTTTTTTTTTACAATTTCATTATTGTTCGTTTTTTTTCACAAGGAACTTGACGACAAATGTCTTTTATGTCTTCGTGACATATTCAAAAAGACGTCTTCGGATCTACTTCATCATAACCTTAGTTTTACATGAACAGTCAAAGCCATGGTCCAATCACTATGTTGATTTAAAAGTAACTTCCTGACAGAAATACAGGATAAAATTCAAACCTGTTCTCAAAAATGAAAGATTGTGTAAAAAAATGTTTTTTCATGACTTAATGACAAACTATTAAATTACGAATAAGGAGCAGGATTTTCATGTTATTTCAGTATTACAGGAGAGTAGCCTATAAAGGATAAACCAAACATTGTATCTGGAAAAACCTTTTTGTGTTTTATTATTATTGTTTTTTTCTTTGTGGTAAACCTAATTGTACATGTTTGCAAATGGAGGAGAAGGCAAGGCTTGTTCTGTCTTTTGCAATCAGCTACTCTGCCACTAGATACACACAACCTACAAAATATATCGATATGTATATGTCGTGTCTTTCTTTCCTCTGTTTTCTCAATCAACCTGATGTTTATAATCCCAGATTATCATTATCCGGTTTAGGGATACAATATTTACAGTCCCAAAGAAGTGATGAAGTACACATATATTAAAAATACCATATTCCCATTGTCAAATGTCACTTTAAATTTTTGAGAATAAAACAAAAGCCAAACTTTTAAACTTGGAGTACCTAGACACATCTATAAATTCTCTCTAATCCCTGTTGGATTTTTTTGATAGTTCTCTGCTACTCCCCTGTTCTTCACACTGATGCTTGTGTTTTTACTTTCTTCTTCATTTTCTTAATTTGCAAACTAAAATCCTGATCAGAAATCATATCAAAATAGAGAATAGAGCTTTGCCTAAAGAAATAAATGCTATATTTTTTTTCCCTATGGGAGGTGCTGGAGAAACTAAATATGGGTGGGGCCACTGTTTATGTGTTGGGGGTTTTTGTGGAAGGGATGGGGAAAATTAAATTCAGTTTTTAATGGCTGAAAGAAGAAGAAATGGAGGCCAGTTATTGGGTTTAAGAATGGCACCTCACCGTATTTTATTAAAGGACTGATGAAAGAAAATGAAATTTTCTCAATGCATATTCTTCCAATGTTTATGTGAGAATGTGTGCTCCGCCGTGTGTCTAGAAGTAACCCCTCCCTCTGCTCTCCTTTATGTCTGACAGATCCTGAAGGTTATATCATGTCTGGACATCTAATCAGGCCAAGTCTTGAGGCTGAATATGTTGTGCCCTCCCCATTCTCAAAACCTATCCTGTTTATTCTGAACCTGCCATTATATATTCAAGCCTTTGTCCAGTCTCTGCTGTGATAAGTAAGCATGACCTTGGAAGATAGAAAGTCTGAAGAACATATTTTTTTTATGATTGTATTCCCTTCTATATAGCATCTGTTCAGTAGATTCAAATGTTTTATACATCAAACTCTTGTCCATGTCTGATGAACATTTGTATTTGATTATTTGAAATACACATGTGACTTATTAAGAGGAAAAAAGCAGCATAAGGAATGTTTTGAATCAGCATGTCTCGTCAAAAAAGCTTCTTTTTTTCTTGGCTTTGATTCCACCATTTACCAGAATTTGGCTGTAAATGTAAAATCCCCAAGCATCCACAAGATATTCAGCCAATTGCTGTTTTATGGTCCAAAATCTGCAATTGGTGTTCATTTGTAGGGTTCTCTGGTGACAAGAAGAGACAACAAAGCACACGACTCACATCAGTTTTAAACTCATTGAGCAGATTTCATCAGTGAACAGTGCTTGAGCTTTTTTTTTTTTTATTGGAACATCGCAATTAAGAAAAAAAAAATCTTATGATAGAAATACCTCATTGGAAGAGAAAGTTGAGCAGACAGATCAACTTTGTATTGATCTATAGGGACTCTACCTTCTAACTTTTCTCTCAAACTGCAGACAAAACATCCCAAAGCATTACAAAGTCACCAGATCTTGTGTAAAAAGACAAACATTCAGATTTGTACATTTTCTTAATGGATGCCACACATTGACTCATGTAAAAGAACTAACACATGTTGAACGATTGATCATCTGACTATTTAATTTATGACCCCCTTGCTTTAGACGTGTCACTATGACTTTTGGTCCATCAAACTCACAAGTTTGCACACAATTTTATAATGACAGTTTTTTTTGCAACACAATACTACATCACAAGCCAAAGCCACAACTGAAACACATGCATTAATCAGCCCCCTTGCACTTTTCTCAGATCTTTCTCAGTTTTTAGGATAGTTTCTTCTCAAAGAACTTGATTTACTTAGATTGAACTGATAAGGCACATGCAACAACTCACCCATAATATATGCAGTTTGTCAAATTTCTTGTCCATTTAAAGTATCTCTGAATGTTGAAACTAATAAAGCTAAACGTTTCTCTTTTCTAAAAGTTATATTAATTTTAGCAAACAAATTGGTCAAGTAAAGCAGATTTTAACCAAAAAATGAAACAAAACAAAAACCAAGAGATATTGTATTTTAGAAGAAAACTGTTTTGGGAATGGAAAGAGAGTGTTTGACCTTTTTGGTGAAGGGACCACTATCCTCTACATCTCATCTTGTAGTAACAAAGCAGTACTTGTTTCTGGTCAGTAGATGGCGAACCTCGTTCAGTTTTTCCTGGTTTCTGCTCACTGAACCTTGCTTGCTCACCCATGACTTGTGAAAGTGCTTTGAGGTAGGCCTCCCTAACCTATCATCCTGCACCCCACCCCCTCCAAGCCCTAACCCCTCCCTACCCACACTTCCCCAGCCTCAACACCCCTCTGAGCACCCCTTCCATCTTTGCCATCTCACCCCCATCCTCTTCTTCTCCATCCAGGGGGCAGAGTCACTGAGGTGGCAGTTCTAACAAGCTGCCGGGGACCGCACTGCTCAAATGAGGCAAATCAAAGAGAAAGGAGGGAGTGGAATAGGTAGCGCCATGAACCCCCTGCAGAGAACAACCACTCTGATGAATATGAAATGAATTTGTATTGCTTGACATGATAAGCTCAAGGATAAGCCCGTGCTCAGTCGACATCTTTACCCCAACATTCATCATACTTTACAAGATTATTACACAAATGTCTGAAAAAAAAATTCATAATTGACCAAATAAAAATGAATTGTTTGTGGAACACTATAGGATTAAAAAAAATCTAGATTTAAACAAATGTATGGTTATCTGTAATTAAACAGGTGAAGTGTGCATAAGATCTTCTGGAGTACTCTGGGTTTTTTCCAATAAAAAACGGACACAAGGAAGATGGACGATACAATTTTACATTCACTGACTGATGGATTGAGATTAATAAGAGAGGGCTCCTGTATTATTTTCTGTCTCTCTGTCAAGTTGAGATACTTCCCCACATGCTTCCCTTCTTCACTCTGTCTGCATCTTCTTGATTTGTTGATTTTTACAGTGATGTCGCTGCATCCTGCATCCCTGTTGGGTTATCATCTTGGGGTATCTAAGGTTCATGACAAAACGGTACCAGTTTCTTATCCAGCTAAATAAATAAATAAATGACATAAAAAAAAAATCCTGTTGAAAAAACAATGTATCTGGTCCTTCAGTTTTGGTCTGACACTTCTTCAGCAAATAATCAAACATGTGAGAGTGACCATGAATATAAATACACAGTTGTGCATGCAGAACCCTTATGTGGTAGCTGCACACTTCATTTAACACATAGATGCAGGGCATTATGGTTTCTTTAAAGCCAGAAAACAAGGAAGTGCACAGAAATTGTAAAAGCTCGTGTTATCATTTATGTTCACAAATGCTCTTGGCATGAAAGAAGAGCCATTGAAATTGCTCATCCAAGAGAGAAGGGAAGAGGAATTGTGTATAAAAACGTGAATTGTAATGCCTTAGTTTTATGCCCCTATTTTCTCCGTATATGTGTGCAGTGTGAACCGAGATTTCACGATGATTGTACAATTTAAAAAAATGCCATTCATACAGAAGAGACTGTTTCAGAAATAGTTCCTTTTCTTTTCTTCCCCCCTTGGTGTTTTTAAGGTCTCTGTGAACACGAAGAATTGTAAAGTCAGTGTGGCTTATACCTGCAGCGCTATTATTATTTATTTCCTGACAGATGTTCTTTTTGTGGGCTTGCATTTGAATGAAACATACAGTTATTTAAAAGTAATGAAACCTGCTTGTATACGCTCCTTTTGTAAATCAAAAACACCCACATTTCTGCTTGTACACCAACGCTTCTTAATGTTAAAGATTTAAGTATAAACTTCTTTTTAATGTAATTACGTATAAAGTACCTATAAAACATAACATAATTCATTTTTAAAAGTCAGAAACTATAAGCTGAATAATACTTAATCTATTTTTAAGAGATTTATCACAGGTGAATAGAGTTGCATTTTGTCCTGTTGCAGAAAGCTCCAAACCTCACCTGTAATGTTTCTTCCAAACAAGAAGTTTGTTAGTATTTGATTTACTCTGCTTTGTGGCTGTTACCTCTAACCTGTATTGCATACATTAGCCTTCAGAAGAAATCCCTAAGCAAAGGTGTTTGTCTGATGACTGTCTTCATTTCTAGCTTGTCTAATTTACTTTCTATGTCTCGCTTCAGCACCATCATGACGCACCTCAGTCATGCCCTGAGGAAGTTTTCTTGGATAAAGCAACATGTGGTAACCAATAACTGCAAGCTAATATTTAAAGTAGCACATTGTTGACTTTCTAATTTTGGCTGGTAAGTTATTTCCTCTGTGCTTTATGTCGCCACACTGGAAGCTGGAGGTGTTTTTTTTTCTTTTGTATTTCCTGAGTGGACACAATAAAAGCAATTTTTCCACAAAGCCACTCAAACATGGAGTGATCGGACAAAAGGGATTGGAGGAAAATCTGGGCCACAGCAGAATTCAGCCTGCCCCTCCGCTAACCTCCGCTCAAACAAACACAGCAGCCATTTCCTTCGTCTGTCCCTCGAGCCCCTTCACCACTTGCTGAAGATCCAATTCAAGCTTCAGCAGCAGAGGTGTCGTGACGTCTGCCATTTTTGTTTCTTTCACAGTGTGATGAAATAGCATTTTATTTTAACTTTACCCCAACATGTATATAAATTACATATTTTATAGTTGACTGATTTGAATAGTTAACTGCAAAGATGCCACATCATTTGAGAGTGTGTATATGTGTTTTAGTAATGAAAAGCAAATTTATTTTAAACCCTCTAACATAATTAAGTAATAATTTAAATTCATCTAAAAATTACTTTTAAACAAATGTTAATTTTAAAATAAAAATTAGTTGAAAGAAAGTTATGGAAATAATATTTTCCCAGGTTTTTGCTGGGAGAAATGTTATGTTTTATGTACGGATGTATTTGCTTTGATTCTTTTAACCTGCTGAAGGAGCTAAAAGAGGCTGCTGTGCTTTTGCAATGGCCGAACTACAGAAGTCACAGCCCGAATAGACTGAAATCCTTGGTGTGTCGAGCATGGAATCATTGCTGTGCTGCACTAACTGGTGAAAAAACACCATGAAAAATAATCCAACAAATTGTCACCTTCTAAAAAAAAAAAAAATTGAATAAAATCTGTGCTAAAACAATTTTCTTAATTTAAATCAAGAAATCAGGCAGATTATAATTGCATAAGGATATTACATTTTTATCACTTAAATTATTTACAGAAAATTAGAAATAAGAATAATTAAATGCATCTGAATAGGTTTGCAAAAAAATGTTATTCAAAATTGTATATTTATTCAAATAGAAATCACCTTTTTATGAGTTTTTTTATGAACATGACAAAATGGAAAATTTTGAACACACCCTGACAGGGGTGGGTTGTTCAGATTGTGGGGTCTGTAGGATGGAACATGTGTTGATTTATTTGTTAATTTCTTTGTTTTTTGGCAAAACTATAACTCATCTGTCAAACAATAAAAAGAGAGAGTTTATATATATGTATGCATGTCCTAAATATTTTTTTCCCTTCTCAACCTCCCATTTTCTTTAGCTGTTCTGATAGCCATAAACCTTGTCACTCATGTTTTTCATCACCTCCTGCCTGTGGAGCGTAATGCGACTCGTGGAGATGGCCGCTGAAGCGGATGCAATGGTCTGACAGGGAGTCACAAAGCAAGCTCCAAAATAACACAAACACACATGTAAGCAAGACAGTGGTCTCCAAAAGCTTCAGCTTCAGAACTGTTCTAACACGCAAGAGCAACAACAGAAACACAAGTCTGACAGAAAACATGGCAGTAAAGTTTCATCACATCTGAGGTGATTTGACTGAGCAGAGAAAAATGAGAACACAAAAACATTTATTTGCACGGACTGTGTTTTTTTTTTTTACTTTCAAAATATTTTGTGCAGGAATTCCGTAAAAGGAAAATCATGTTTTCTTGTGAATTCTGGTAAAGGAGCAGAAAACAAGGAAGAGGAGTGTGTACTAAAATGTTTCTTCCAGGTTCGATTCTCAGATGGCAGGAACCATCTCACTGGGCTTGGGTTCTGCTGCCTGTCAGCTGAGCTGCAGCTGTGTTCATGTGTGAGCCATGTTTCTTTTGGTGTATTTTTTTCAGCTTCTGGGATTCTTTGTTCTTTCAACCTGAAACTGACATTGTTTTCTCTGCTTATGTTCAAGGCTGGAATGATTGGCTGCGACAAAAATGGGATCTCCCTCCATCTTCAAAAAAAATTAAAAAAAATAAATAAATAAAAAAAACATGGCCTTTCAGACAGCTGTCATTTACATGTAGTCATGCATTATTTTCTTCAATTAATTGTGTTACTTGATGTTTTTGTCCTTCTTTTATAGCCAATACAAAACTTATTTTACACCCTTTTCTATCAACCCATAAATGTCTCAGTGAACAACATAATCGCTTGTTCTTCAGGCGTTAATTGTGATTTAATTGCCTTAATTACTTCATTATCTCATACATGATTAAGATAATTATCCTAGTGTTAAATACTGTGACTTTTTTCCCTGTAAGACAGGATGAATTCCCTTTGATTAGTTAATGAGATTAATTATTTCTCACTGATACATCAGGTATAATTGTGCAAATTCCCACCTGCAATGTCATTTTTCACATCATTAATGAAAAATCACTGTAGTAAATGAAGACATGCGTGTGTTTTTTCAGGTAATTAATTACAGCTAATGTCTCACACTGTTTTGAATAATCCCAGAATGTGGTATTTAATAGTGCTTTCTTTTTTTTAAAGTATCAGGTAGTTTTTTCTTTTTTAATAGGAACTGTTCATTAAGAATAAAATTAGTGATGAATATTTTCTATTCAGAATCTGATATACAAAAATGCATTTTTTCCCCTTAGCAAATATATAAATATGGATATATATATATATTTTTTTTTTAGGTGTCTTTGCTCAGATTGGACTTTGTTCCTCTTAAAATGTAATTGCTTGATAAGCATGGGAGTGAGTTTGAAAAGCGACTTAATATTTGTCTCCCTGATGAGTTTGAAATAGATATTGAGTCCATTTCACAGAAACTGTAGCTTGAATAAAGTCAGCATGTGTTGAATAAAGCTGAATCAATCAGCATGGTTAGCCTTTAGTGGAATTTAACCATTGGGAACATAACAGCCTAAGTTCAATATGGGATGCAGCTGGAAAATCTGTCAGTGTGCTGAAAATCAGGAGACGTCTTGCAGCTTTGTCTGTCTGTGCTTCTGAAGCTTTTCTTTCTCCACCCTCCGTGTGTCTTTCTGTCTGTGTGTCGGCACTCAGTGGGTAGAGTCAGTTTTACTGTCACTACCTGTGAAATTGCATTCCACGAAGATGGATGCTTTCTCTTATATTCATGACATCCAGGGAAGCACAGTCACCCCAAAACTGTTTAATATGGATGCCGTCGTGGCGGACACATACGCACATTTTTTTTCATATTCAACACAGAACATGCACATAAAAAAAATACCCACATAGACATAAACTTACTTGCGCAAGCCTCTGCGCTCACAAACACACATTTTTTTGCCCCAAAGACAATGCATGGCTGGTGTTTTGTTCCTGCTGATGATGAAGAGTGGTAGTGACAGTGCTGCTCTCAGTAGAGTTGATGCATTACAACACAGTGCTGCCATGTTGTGTAAATTCTCTGTCTCTCCTCATTGAAAACATGGAGGCTTCTCATCTAGCAAGGTACACAAGCACATTTTAACTTTTCTCTACACCCCTGATGCTTCATTTCTGAAGTTCCATAAGGATATTCATGTTGTGTGGACCAGTCACCTGATTTGATGGTGAGTGGGGTTTTGTCCATGATGTGTGTGTGTTTTCTTATTTGGGTTATATAAAAGTGCAACATGTTGTTGAAATCATTTGTGTTCACCTTTTCTTGATTGTAGGGTCACACCATTAAAAATAGTCTACTCATAATATTATGGAAGGCAGTAATGATGTGATTTACTGTATGGCTGTACGATTTGTGTGGTTGAATGTTTACTTATAATTTTGTGTGAAGTTAAAATTTGAGAGTTCAAAGTCAAAAAAATCAGTCGGCTTGCCCTGAGCTTAAAATCCAACATGGCTTCCTTGAGCATAAAAAGTGACAAAAGTAGCTCCTATAATAAAACTCTTGTTTGCATCGCTGATGGTTTGTATCTCATTGAATCTGTCACATAAAGTACAACCTTTATTAGTGAACAACTGATCACTAATAAAGGTAAAGGTACAGTGTTCAGTTGTAAAGACCTTCACGTTATTATTATATAACAAAAACGTAGCAGAATGCACCAGTTTTCCGGTTTAGGATTAAATTGGATGTAAGGTCAGATTTCAGTTCTGACATGTGATGTAAATAGAATACAAGCTTTATTTGCACTGCCAAGAGAAACTACAGGGTGGTGATGATGGATGGGTGGTCTACAGGTCAAAAGGGCAGTGGAGACCCACAGTTGAGGGGTTTGTGGGCTGCAGCCGCAGAAATGTACCGATTAATAAAACAACACTAAGCACAGGATAGGCCTCTTAGGTACGAGCAGACCTCCTCTCCCCTCCCTTTTACTCCAACCCTCCACTCACTCATTCACTACTATCCTAATATAACCAAGACACAGATCCCCAAGAGTCCCCTTACCTCCCTTTGGAATGGGGTCCAAAGGGAGGGAAGGGGAGTGGGGTGGGGTCATCATTATTTTTTTCTGGAGGGGGGGCTTTGTTTTCCTTCTAAGTGCAATGCTACAGCACATAGCCAACACCCTACTCCTGTGTGTTTGAGGCCACCTGTACAAGTTTGCTCTTTGCCAAAAATCCTGTAGTTTTTTCTCCTGACGCCCTGAAACACCACGACAGTCAGACACAGCTCTTTGCACAAACAGGGATACAGCAATGAGTGTATGTGGGCTCTTTTAGGAATGTCTGCGCAGACAGAGTCTGCTCGAACAGTTACAATGTTGCAACATTTCGTTCCCTCTGTGCCTGTTCTGTTGAGCTGTATTGTAGAACTAAACTTAGGCACCGTGCATTAGCTGCAGGTTGTATGGAGTTTTCCACACCTTGTTCTTTGGTGAGGGGGAGGAGAGGAATCACAGAGTATGTAGAAAAGGGGGTTCTGCTCAGGGGGGGTTCAGAGGAGAGGTTTTGTGTAATCCTATGCTAAATTCAGCATCAGATCTTTAGGGGAGCTGTGTAAAACCAGTATGTTTTTCTTGTCTTTGCTTTTTCTGCACACCTAAAAAATGATGATAGCACATGGCTTTTCAGCTATCTCACCCTCAAGGCAAAATGTATAAGGCTGCCAGGCGGCGTTAACTCTTCCTCTTCCTCGAGACAGCTAACCCCCCTCAAAGGATGCTGATGTCTGGAGAGGGAATGCCTATGAGCGGAAATTTGGTCTGGGGTGGGGATAAGCTGGGTTTGGGTGGGGGGGGGGAAATAAAGGGAGAAAAAAGGAGGGAGGGAATATGGGTATGATTCAAAGAAAAAAAAAGTGAATTGTGTCCCCACGTTCTTTGTAGAACATTTAGCTTTGACCCTCCTTCTCTACTTCCCTCCCACTGACACCCCCCAAACTCATACACAACACAGACAGAGAGGGTCCACGATATGTGCAGGAGACCACAGCAGCAAGTCTTTTTTTTTTTTTTGGTGTGTGTTTTCTGCACAGAGATGCATGCCCCGTGATATATATCTTCACAGTATAGAGTGTGTATATGTCCACACGGTTGCAACAGGCAGACACTGAGGGAGGAGAGAGCAAAATACAGAGAGAGTGACAGGAAGGGAGTAAGGGAGGAAGAGAGGTAGAGGCAGAATCAGACCGAAATAGGAAAAGGGAGGGGGGGAGCTTTATATGTTGGTTTCATGTTTACAGTGCAGAAAAATATTTTTTCAATTTTGAATCCTTTTTTTTCCCCCTCTAAGTAAAGTTGAAAGATAGACTCAGAATGTTTCTCATATTTCTGGTGAACTTGTCTACATAGCTGCAGCCAACAGCTCTGAGCAGACCACTCATTACTTGTGCTGAGCAGACTGGAGGCGACCCGGGGTAAGTTATGGGCTCCTTTTCTTTCTTTCTCTCTCTCTCTCTCTACGCTGCTGATTATGATGCTGCTGATTGATTGGTTAGAGGCTGTGGATTATCACGGGCGCGCTCGTCACCAGGTACCTGATGATGAGAGGAGGGAGAGGGGCGGGGGTGAGGAGGTGGGGGTGGAGGGGCTGGAATTAGATGAGCATGGCCGGCATTCACATCACCCAGATCTCACTAACTCTCTTTCTGATTTCTGTTTACTCTGCCGTTGCACATTTGTATACAGCTTGTGCAAACAAAAAAAAAAGAATTGATTTTGTGTGTATTTGTGTATCATCTTCATGTGCATTCGTGTTCCCAGCCGGCACATGTTGCCAGCCCCTTTGCTTTTCCTCAGTTTAATAGGCGTGTGCTGATGAGGCCATGGGGAGGGGTTTGCTGATAAAGGAGAAAGCCAGAGGGGCCCTTTTTGGTAAATATGCAGATGAGGGGCATGTTTAAATGGGAGGAGGCTCAACGTGAGCGCGTGCCACACGCTTTTACTGTTTATGTGTTCTCCATGGGGATCCTGATCCTCAACAGATGCCAGCATTTGGTGTGATCTTGCCACTGCTTTGTTTTGGGCATTTTCTGACAAAGATATAGACAAGAAAAGAAGAGAACTGGGGAGGGAAAGAGTAAGGGAGTAAACCAGATAGAATAATAATAAAAAAAATCAGTTAAAGAGAATGAATGTGTGTGTGTAAGGGGGGAGGGGGGGATTGTAAAACTGCTTCGGGGCATATTTTCACCCCAATGACAAGACGTGATGATTGCTGTTTTGCCCCATCCCTCCTCCCTTTTACCTCCCCAGACGTTTTTCTAATCCATTTGCATGTCAAAGCAGTGGAGGCCACTGCGCAGATTAGTATGAGATGACATAATGATGTAATGAATTAAATGCTCCTGTTTAAGCTCTGCTCTTTGCTCTGGTAGAAGGCAGGACGGTGAGCTAAGAGAGGAATTAAAGGAGGGGGCAGAGACTCTGCTGTGTGTTCGTGTTTTCTGTAAATGCTTTTAAATATGTGATCAAAGTAATGTTTCCTGCCTGTTTTTATTAAAACTACCTCTATGTCTACAAGGATTTTTATTTGGTTGGCATATTTTAGGCACATTTTGAATTTTGCCTTTGAATGTCACCACTGTTACTCCTTTGAACCATTCAGAATCAAATATTTAAAAATAATATGGTAAATAAAGTCATATTGGAATATATTTTTTTATAGATGTGATAACTCATAACTCTAATTGTCATAACATTCTGTCATGTTTCTATTTTAATACACCAATTAAATCATGAAACATTTATTTCTTATGTAAAAACTGTTTTTTGGAATTATTTCTCTCTTTGTGAGAAGAGTCTTAAAAATATATTTTGGCTTGAAATTGGTCAAAGGTGCACTCATTTGTTTTATGCAATATTTCTTATATTTTTCAAAGGCGTATTTACTTGACAAAATTTTTCTTCCTATTATTGTTTATTTTTTGCAAATTGCTACATCTTTCAGTTAAAATGACTGTGTTCAATGTGCAAACATTACATTTTAAGCAGCCATGTTTTTTTTTATGAGGCTGAACACATATAAAATGAGACACCTGGACCTCTGTAAAGAAACACCTGCTGTGTGACACAAGCTGGAGCTTTTTATTCACTGCTGTCAGACTCCCATCACAGAGATGATGCAGATATAAAAGTTCCTCATCTCTCTACTTTTACTATTCATACTTCCTGCACTATTATTGATAAATGGACTCTTAAAAATTTTTGGTCAATATTCTGCTTGTTCACAGCTTTAAAAAACTTACATATTTAATATTATCAATATTTACAATCAATGCTTAATGAAGACATCATGATGCGTGTAATGGTAAATGAATTTATGGATTTATTTACAGAAATGGGGAAAAAGTCATTCTGAGTTAATGTTTTGTGGAGAGTTACAATTTGACAATAAATTTATAAACTCAGACTGAGCAGAAACATTTTAACACTCATTGATTTATGAGTATCAGGAAACATTATTTGAGTGTTTTTTTAATTTTGATTTTATGAATAAATTCTGTCCCTTGTATGGTCCTGGAGACATGTCCAGGCGGGTGTGACTGTGTGGAGTCAGCTGGCTGGTGCAGAGGGTAATGAGTATGCACCGTGACAGCTGGGATAAAGTGTATAGATGTGTTTGGTGGGAGTAATCAGCTGCAGACCACGGGGTGCACAACGGTGATGTGAGGCTTTATGACTGCAGAGCTTTCACAAACACACACACACCCACACGTACATAGTGGTCCATTGGGACTGCATGCTTCGCCTCACCCCTGTACTGCCGGACATAACCTGAGCTTTGCATCTTGTTTCTCCTTTTTGGTTTCGGTAGAATAAATTTGTCAGTATATTCAGTGCTTTATCGATACAGTGTTTTTCAATCCAATACCCACGATGAAAACACCCAAAAAGCAGTCGAGTTTAAAATCAGATCAAATGATTCTATTTTAAAACGTATTTTAATTGTGATACAAAAAGATAGTGTTTGGTTTGTTAAGCCCACACTGTAAAATATTGGACATGTTTTTTTCATTTTTTATTTTATAAACAAATGCTTTTCCAATATTGCAGAAGAAAATGAATAATGGGGCATCATATATTTCTCTTGGTGGTGCTGTGTAATTGCATTACTAAACAGATTTTCTTTGTTGCAAACCACATCTCAATTTAGGTTTTCAGAGCCTGTGGCTTATGTACTTTACAAATAATTGACATAAACTAGGCCCTCCTGGCCAATGAAATTGAACACACTAATAAATGCATAAAGGGAAAAATAAATATTGATCACATGGTACATGAGCATAACGTCGCTTTGATTCGATTCTCACAGTTTGTGGGTTATTTGTGGCACGCGAGTGAGGGGTGGCACTCTTGTGAATTTGTTTCCCTGTCTGCAAATATTCAACACAAAGTTTTAGTTCTGTGCTGTTTAAAATGGTGTTACTCTCTGACACAGGTGATGAAACAGATATTGGTTTTAGCTTTGACTTGTGATAACTCTTCTGAATGTGTAAAGTACTGCATGTTAGGCGAACGTTTGATTGGATTACATGTGTTGGAGTTGGAGTCCTTGACTTGAACTCTTTGCCCTGTCTTCGCCCTTCCTCAAGTTTTTTTCTTCTTCTTTCTTTTCTACAATGAGGAGAATAGGTGGGAAAGAGGATTATTGGTATTGATCTACCCCGGAGGATCATTAGGCATCACTATCAATTCACAGCTTCGAGCACACAGCTTGGGCCCGCACAGACATTACCAATTTGTACCTATTAGAGAACCCAGTTTCAGAGTGTCTGATGTAAGAGGCTGATCAGGCCGGACCACCGAGCAGCCATCCAGGGCCTGCTGCGGGCCTCATCACTTGGTTTACATCCAAAGTTACAGGATGCACAACTCCAGGAAGATATTTTCCCCCTTTTTAATATCATTGAATTAGGACATCTTACTTAAACTATATTTTGGGTAACAAAAAAATTAAGATTTTTTTTTAGAACCTCGACACACATTCCACTTCCTGCTGGTGTCTTCCTCTACATTGCCATATTTACTGAGGGGTAATTGGCACTGTAATAGAATACTTCAGTGAGGCTTAGCTAGCCTGGCCCACTTATCTATGTAAGCTGGCTGTTCTGGAAACTAAAGCTGCTAGATCCGTTGTCACTGACTTTAACCCTCTGCTGGATTCAGGTGTGCAGGGAGCTGCACTGCTGACTGCCTCTGCATACCATGATGGGTGGTAGATGTCAGCAGGTACCAGCTGTTCAGTTCAAACACATAGAATTCATTAAAAAATATGAGCCTATCAAAAATAAATTGCACACCTTTATTACATTTTATAATTTATGCAAGTACAAATTAGGTTAGTTAGGTCAGCATGCAAATAGCTTCAAGTTGAATATCACTTTACATATTGTTTTGTGAAATTAGAACAAAGTGAATTAGATGACACGCCACTTTAAATCATTTACAAAGAGACAATATGCATAGTTTAAAAAATAGGTAGCTCTTTCTTTGCTGATTGTTTTATTTTACAATGAGAAGCTTACATTTAAAACCAAATAACATTCTGATTTTATAGCCGGACAAAGTAGAAGAATTGAAGATTTGCCTAAAGGTCTGTGCTGTAATTACAAAGATTGAACAGTTTGGAATTAACTTGCGTTTTGTCACCAATGATAATTTTAACGAGCAAACTTTGCACGTTGAGGTTTGTTTCAGTGTCCACAGGCCCATGAATTCCTTCTGAAATGTTGACCACTCACACAAAGCCAAGAGCTAACCAGTTAAACCTTTGCTTTTGGACCAAGCAGGTCAGTAAACAGCAGACTCTTTTTTTAATGCTTCTTTAGTCTTTTTTATATTATTTTTACCTGTTTTGTACAGCTAAGCAAAATCATACACACTAGTGTTCTCCTGTAATAATTTCACCCTCACTGGCACAAATACAAAAAGAATGAATATGCTTTGTTTAGTTAGAAAGACAAATCTCTGACTTTGTAAACAGAACCCTGGTTAGAGAGAACAGTGTCATTTCACACTGGTCTATTAGGGGGAGAGCTGTGTGTGAAGGACATCCTGCAGACCTTTTAAGTGCTCTAATAAATCATCTTCAACACATTCAAAATTCATCAGCTCTCACACTTTGCCCTCTGTCTTCCTGAAACAGCCCTGTATGGTCAGACAGCCAAACCACATGAACACAGTTAGCAGAAACTGTGCTCCGGGGGAGCAACACATCGGTCTTCAACCTGAAGTTTTTTGCATGAGGAAATCAAAGACTTGCTGGTAATGACTTCAGTCTGGGCCATGCGTGGGGGTCCGTTTGAGCTGCTGTTCCCCAGCCGTGGCGGTGCTTTCACACATGCTCATTCACAGGCAGTTCATAGGACACGGCGAGGCTCGACCCCGCTTGGTCAGCGACCACACAAACGACATGTGGAGCCAGCTCTGAGCCCATTCAGTCAGTCACACTTAATCAAATATAAAAAGAAAGAAAATATTTGTAGGAGTAAATCATCAAGGAGAAACAAGAACCAGTGAATTTAATGAGACCATTGTTTGAATGGTAAAATGGATAAATGAAGGAAAGAAAAGGTTAGAGTCAAACTGGTGATCTTGATGCTGTTTTGCTGAGTCTCAGCAGCATTGCTGTTGAAAAACCAACAGAGGGCAGTGTAGCTTGTATGAGAGGAAAGCCAGCAGCTGCGGTTCAAGGTTGTGATCACCTGACATGAGCAGACAGACACAAACACACACACACACACACACACACACACACACACTTACAGTACACATGTTTTGTGTTTTGCCTGGTTATTATATACATAAATGATAAACAGACTCCAATAACCTTTTCTTCTTTATGATCTGTGGAGGAAAAACTCTCTGATCTCCTCTGTGGTTCGCATGCCTCTCTCATAGGTTAATTTCCTCTCAACTCATTCAGAATCAGTGTCGTTTCAAGGATGAAATATCAAATACTGCACTGTAGTTGAAAAGCCAGCTCATTTATTTACTACATCTTAAAAATAATATCTTAGAATAATATTAGAAGCAAAAGGAGGAGTGGGCATTTGACAAATTAAACAGACCACATGGCTGTGTGCTGGTTTGATGCTTTTCTTTATGTCTTTTTATGAGACAGTAGAGACGGAGTGTCTGGGTTTGATCAGATGATATCATTCATGATTCTTCAAAATGTCCAAATAAAAATGAAATAAATTGCTCGAAGTTGGTGGGAGGGGTTTGTTTTGGTCATCGGTGGGTTTCACTGATTGAAACTCCCTCCACTATCACCTTGTATGTTTTGTTATTCATGAATGTGAGTGCTTGGTTCGTGAATGGTGCGGTTTAGTTTGTGAGTAAGGGGGGGAAAAAACAGGAAAAAAAGAAAGGAGAGATGGATGAGGGCAGTTTGGGGGCCATGGGTGTTTTAATTATCCACTGCTCTGTTGTTGGGTCAGAGCTTGCTATCTCTTCCTGCCTTTATCGTCGTCTAATGATTTGAGCAGTACCTTCATCCCTAAACCTTCTGCTCCTCCAAACAAAGAAAAGGAAGAGGGCAAAGAAAGGGTATTAAAGTCGTGACTGTCCCACATTTACCATTAATATCTCTCAACCTCCCCCTTTTAAAATGTAGAGCTGAGGAACCAAGTGCCCTTAGTTAGGGCTACTTGGATGGAAGGTCATCTTGCACAACGGAAGTCGATCTAATTCTGCTTAAAAGCTCAAGCTAAGTGCTGGCAGCCTACTAAACAAGTGGGGTGAAGGAGCACATTTTTATCTCCTGACTCCAATCTTTTTTTTTTTTTTTTTACCTTTTTTTGAGGGGAAAGATCATCGAAATGCCAAGCATTCCAAAAACACAGTCTGATAACACTATTGGCTGGGAAAGAGCTACAGCGGATGGACATAGTGGTCATGTGACCGAGTTGTAGAATCTCCCTGAAGCATTTTACAGATCTGTGCTTGGAGTCGATTTCACTGTCAATAACTGTGCAGAAAGAAAGAAAGAACCAAAAATAAAATAAAAATAAAAATAGAAACAAAAACATATTGAGGTAGTTTTTCAGCCTTTTACAATGCCTCTCTATGTGTATTATATTTTATAATAATAATAATAATAATAATATGAGTATTTAGATCTTACTACCAGATTTTTGTGTAAAAATAAATATCTATTAGAACAATTCAACACACCATTTTTAGGGCTAAAATTAGGTAATCATTTTACAACAAATTCAAACGAAAAATAAGAAAAAACAAAAACAAGTCTTGACACGTTTTATATCTATATTTTGATTTGGTTAGGAAACTGTTTCAAAAATGATTTCGACGAGTAGGAAAAAAAATGGTTCAGTCTATAAATGCACTACCTTTTAATCCTTTTTCTTTTTTTTCCCTGTGTGTACATTATATGCCAACAAAAATGCACAAAGCAAACGTATTTATCGGCGTGTGCATAAAAGCTTGACAGCGTATACTGTATCTGAGTGCCTGTGTGTAAGTCTGTAATTTCTGGACTCTCCTGCATCTCCATGACAACATGGTTTTGATGTGGGTCTCTTTCTGACATTTCCCCGTTTGGGGAGGCTCATGAATTGCCTTGCCTCTCCTTCAGTCAGCATGTCACATATAAAAAAGGAGGTGTTGGGGGGGTGGGTGAGCGTGGAGGGTGCAGATACATAGAGCAGGGGCGTGGGGCGTGGGGGTAGGGGGGTTGGCAGTATGAGGAATCTAATGGGCGTCTGGTCTGATTGTCCTCAGCCGTGGCAGAAGAGACAAAGCAGATGAATTGTGCAATGGATTCGAAGAGATTGGAGACAAGTGCATGTCAGCGGCTCCTCCATCCCCCCCTCAACACCCCCCCCCCCATCTTCCAGGATCCCTCCCACTCCATCTCTTCTCTCCTCTTTTTTTTTTTTTTGTCTGACATCCTGAAAAAAGCAGGCATGACAGCATTGCTCCGCTTGAGCAAAACATTGAAAACAAAATGCAATCCTCGCCCATTTTGTTTTTATATTAGATATTCAGACCGACAGCCAGCGCGTTGGACTCGTAATAATTGTGAAACACACTGCATGAGAGATTTCCACGATGTTAATCACTGAGCAAACATCAGGGACAGTTTGATTTGTGCCATCTCAGATAAATGACAGCATTTTTAGAAAACAGATTTTAAGATAAAGGCACTTATCTAATCATCCTGAAAGAAGCTGCTTTTCATCTTCCATTCTTATGGTTTAGCTACCAGATTTTTAAAGAGGATAATCCTGTATCACTTTTTTTTGACAAGTTGTTTAGTTAGTGTGTCTGACTGTGCTTATTGCTAACTTCCTGAAAAATGTCCACAATATATGTCCGTCCAAAGATACTACGTCTTCTGTCGAAAGACGATTCCCAAAGAGCGAGAAAACCTGTTGTTTTTGTGCTTTAAAGCTCGGTCCGGTATCACAGCTTGAGTAGATGTTTTGTGTTAGCTGCATAGTCTAGAGCTGTAAGTGTGAAGATCTTTTACAGTAAATGCGTTGATGGATTTTAGACAGCTACTGTGGCTTTGAAGTTTCAAAGACGAAAACACTCGGGGATCACGTTTCTTTCACAAGACATGCTGAGGGGTGGGTTTAGCTACTTTCTGTATACATTTTTTATATATATAAAATGAACTCAATAGACAGCAACAGAAAAAGTGCTGAAACTTTAATTGTTTTGATTCATTTTATCTTAAAAAATAAAAATAAAAAATCCAATAGTACGATGTACAGGCACAACAAACCTCCCTCCCCATCTAGTGACCACCTTGACAGTACTGGACTGCCAGCTTTTGTTTTGTGTTGACTGCATTTATTATTCATCTTTACACCAGTCTGTATTTTAATATGAATAATGGAAGAGGTATCAGAGGAGGAATAGGGATGTGAGAGAGGGGTGCCACGCAGCATGTGTCCTTGGTTCCTCTCCACTCCTGCGCTCCTCAGAGAGAGGAGCAGGTGGAAGGAGGTGTGGAGGGCTAAAGAAAGCGTGTGGGAGGGGTGAGGATCCTAGTGTCTAGCTAAGGCTGCCGAAGGGCCCCAATTCTGGGTCCTGCTCTTTCTTTTCTCCCCAACCCGTCCTGCTGCCTGCTTACCTGGCTGCCTCTCTTGTCAAATTTAATAACAGTGTATAAATCAAGAGCCCCTTGTCACCCACACAGCTTTTATTAAATTCAAATGGAGAACGGCTCTCTTTGGATCCGTTTTTAATAAAACCAGGTGATCACATATTGGGTGAAAAATGGGTCATCGTTTTGCTGTCCCAAAGTCAGGTCACCATCAGTTTTCTGTAAACACTTGAGAGAGGACCTCACCTCATGTAGACCCCCTGTCAACAGTCTCTGCAAGAGCTAAAAGAGTGTTTTACAATTGCTGCTCAAACAATAAAAATCCACCATTAGAATACTTTCCATTAAGTTTCTCAGTGTTCCCAAACTGGGAATTTTGTTGGAACTTTTCTATTTGTTGTTGTTGATTTTAGTCGCATGGTTTTCTTTTGTTGTGTGTTGAAAATGCTTGTTTTAAGATTTTAACATAACCAGCTGATAAAAAGTCATATTTATATTTCTCACACAAACCTAACCCCCCCCCCCCCCCCAAAAACAAACAAACAAAAAAAACACACAAAAAAAATAAAAAAACAGAAAAACGTATAACTCCGTCAATATGGCAAAGAGAATTTGTATCCTACGTCAAGTGCATTTTTATTTTTTATTTTTTTGATGATCAAAATGAAGAAAAACTGCCTGCATTGTGCAACTTGCAAGCAGAAGAGGGCACTATGTGTCGCTGGTGTGCTTTTTCTGCCTCTTCCTCTCTCTCGTCTCATCTCTGTTTGCACTGCTTCCCTCTGTCTTTGTAACATTTTGCCATATATGTGTACTTCAAAGCCAGAAGCTGACTGGATTCATGTTTGTGATGGAGGAGAATGTATGAGATCATATGCAGTGAAACACATGTTGAAATAATCAAGATTAGTAGCAGAAAAGATTGTTTCACTTGATGAAGGGGTGTTTACTGTGCGTAAGGCGTTTTGAGGTTTGCCCATGTTCCCATTCAGTTTCTGAATATTGTCTTTTTATTTGACAATTATTCAAAATTCAGTTTTTAATTCTCAGGTAAAGTCTCTTCGCATGATCCATAATTTTCTCCACAAAGAATTTCTTCATGTTGTCTCTGCATTTAATTCTGCAGTATCCGGCAGATAATGTTACACATGATTAACAGTGCTTGCTTAAAACAATCTCTAATACATTTGATTTTCCTTTGTAAAATTGTACAAAGTTTGTATTCCAACAGTTATAAGTTTTTCAGCCTTTTTGCAGAAATGCAGTGGTTCAATAAACTCTTCCTCACTTAACAGCAGCCAAAGTTTTATTGTCTTGAAGAGAGATCTTTTTCTGCTTTGAGGTTGATCTTTTGTTTGAGAGGAGGAAGAGTGGTCCTTTGATTGTTTGTCCTCCACAACAGTCAGATGATCACTGGTGATACCAGAGCATTGTGTCCTCTATAGGCAGGTCAGAGCAGCTCCCATCACCCCCCGGTGTGTCTGCCTCCTGCCTCTGTTCTTCCTGCCTCCTTTCCTGTTGCCATCGTGGCCTGCCATGTTAGTGCAGGCCCCCGCTGCTCAGCCCTCTCCTTCAATAAATCTTCATATGTGTTGGTAGAGAAGGTGGAGGGTATACAGACAACAGTAAGCACCGGTACTCTCCATCAAAGGGTTATCTGGCTTTCACAGGCGCGCTGACAGACTGCTCTCTGACATGGAGCTGAGGCCAAGTGCCTCGTCCCTGATGGGAGGAGGTCTCGGTTCGGAGGCAGGAAAGTAACTCATTTATACAAACTACGGAATTTTTTAAAAGGTTCAAACAAAAACAAAATAACATATACAACAAAATTAAAAAATGTTCAAACAATTCAAGTTAGTTTGGTCATTTTGTACTTATAAAATAATAAATCATCTGTTTGAATATTAATTTTATTGTACGAATGTCTTTTAATAGTTTAAGTTTATAAATTAGTTTTAACTTTTTATTTAGATTGTTGAGTTTTAAAAGAATAAGAAAATATTTGTATATATTTTAGGGTTGCATGTTAAGGGTCTATCCTTCAGCTCCGTGTTAGTGTGTTGCCAGCGCCGCCGTTATGAATTACCTGCCTCGAATTTTGCAACTTTAAAAGTGGGAACGAGGGTAAACCTTTTGTTTATGTCACCCATCATCTTGAAGTATTTACCATTCTGTGCCTCTCAGCTCCCTGTCTACCTCCATTGTGATGAAAGGTTGCCGGCTCCTGGTTTTAACCCTTTCTCCCTTCATCCCATCTCTGACTCCATCTCTGCCAGGAGACAACATCACACAAACCTCATCTTTCTGCTCAAATCTGCTGCCTCCATTTTCTCCTGTAGGAAGCAGTTTATGCAGGGTGGCTCCTTGGGGAATCACATGAGCATTTGACCAGGTGTCTGAGACACTTTTCAATATTTTATTCCGGAGCATGTTTGTGTGTTTAGTTTGTGTATTTGAGTTGTTACTTGTTTGACTACTCAGTTCGGAAAGAAGCAATTCACGTTTGTATTTTTGCTCTTTGTACCATATTGTCTGTATGGTGTGAGGTGAAGGTGTGTGCAGCATTTCTTTCTTTTTTTAACAGCAAAGGAAATGAAATTCAATGCAATATGAATTATGGAGTATGTATCGTTACCTACTGTGTGTTGTTCAGACTGTGCGAGTGAATAGAATTCATGTATGAAAGGTGCAGAAATAAAAACAGAAAAACTGCAGTGTGTTGTAGACATAGAGCCAGGTATACTGTATGAATTGCCTGCGGTTGCCTTGCAGGAGTGATACCTCTGAAATCCAACATTTCTCTCCGTTCACTTTCAACAAAAACATGTCCCCCAGCTAGGGTGCACCTTCACTGTTTTACCACTACTTTTTCAAGAGAAAACAAAACTGCGAGGAACAGCAGCCTGATTCTGGGTTTTGTAAAGATGTATCGTGGAGCTTTCGAAGGTAAATGGGCGTTGCACTGGAGTCCTCTTCCATCTCTTTTCACTGTTAGAATTGAACTGGTGGCATCAGGAAATTTGGGGAATTTCTAAAAATGAATATGTTTCATCAAAGAAACTATCTGTATTTGTTTCTAGAAAATCCTTTTCAAAAGAAGAAAAGGATTTAACGGACATTTTCTGTCCAGAAGAGTAAGCATAATGTAATTTTACACATTACTGAGCTGAAATGCAACTTCTAATCAAGTTGTTTGCAACTATTAGAAGCAAGTTAGTGTTGATTTTTGCATTTTTTTAAATACAGATACATTTTTTGTTTTGTAAATGTGAAGGTTCTTGAGAATTTTCTCAGAAATGAAAATGGAGATTTGATGTCTCAGCCAGATTTTTAATTCCCTGTTCAACAAAGTAATGCTAAATATGTGAATCTTTCATTCTGTATTTTCTTCCTCCAAAGCTTTGTTGATTGTTATTTTGATAGATTTTTGCGGTTTCTGTTATTGTTTTTCTGTTTACAGATATTCTTTTTTCCTTTTTGCCTTTTCTAATATTAATCTTAGGGCTCTTATTCATCATGTAGCAGTAAGTACTGAAACCTCGAGCTCTGATTGTGGATCTTCTCTCTGTCACTCTTGTTTTTAAGTCCTGTTCATTTTTCTCTTCTTTTTTCTTTTTTTCTTCTTCTATTGGATGGCAGGTGGTGGCAAGCCCGATGCGGGGGTTATATCAGGAGGGGTGATCATAAATATTAGGAGCTGCAGGGAGACAAAGAGGCTAAAATGGAAAGGCTTGACTGAACGAGGGGACCTGGCCATGTCATGTACCTCAGTCATTTTTCTTGTGCGCTTAGAACTCAGTCAGGGGTTTAATTGGAATCCAGACTTCAAAGAAACCCTCCGTCCATCCAGCAGCCCCCCACCCCATCCCAACTCCACCCCTGATCTCACTCCCCTGGCTGGATTCGCTCACATCCACAGCGCACACACGCACGCACACAGACCGTGACCACTACAATATCACAGAGAGCATCACCATGCACGACCTCAGCTGAAATTGACTTTGCTCATATTTGCACAAGATGTTTAGAGGAAGGGGGGGGCACAGATTTGTGTGTGTTCCTTGTTTGTGCTTCAAAATACACAGCCCAAGTTTTAATATACTTTATAACAGTGCATGAAATACCCAGATAAGACTATTGAAGGTAAAATACAATTAATTAATGAGTAAACAATTATGTTTATTATATGCATTGTCAACCAGTTTTTAAAGGTAACAAGAAGGAGTATAAAAAATTCAAACCTACTTCACAAAATTAAGATTAAATCAGTTTTATATTTGCATTATAAACATGCAGTTTGCATTGTAACAACAAAATTAAAACACAAATGTTTCAAAAACTATGAAAATAAGATGACAAGTGTCAGGTTCATAGTTCATCAGTAATATAATCAGTGCGATTTGCCCATTCTTGTTTTTATTTAGTTTGTCTGTATGTTTGGTTCAGTTATTTTTCTTATCTTTGTAATGTTTCTTAATTTTTTTTATTTATTCACAGTTGTCATTTTTATGTGAATAAGAATAGGTGTTGGAGCAGAGAGCAAAAGAAGAGTTCAATTCTGAAAATAAACACCTTGCATTATCAAAATACTTCAAATGAATACGAAAAAGAATAAAGTTTTGAAATAGCATAGTTTTTAATTTTTCATAATATAGTCCTAACATTATCTTCTAACAAATCTTTAATTGTTAGATCTTCATTTTTTTATTGCCATTTGTCGAGGTCAACATGTATACGTTTTGTTTTTGTGACATATTATTTGCTGCTTTTAGCCACTTTCCAAAAATTTATTACACATAGTTATTTCATAGGTGAGTTTCCTGGCATTACTCATAATTACACAAATTAGAAATGTGCAATGCATAGTTCAGAATAAAAGTGTGAGAAAGTTAACTTAATAAAACTCTAAGAAAATGGGCAGAAGAAAAAGAATATTGTAGAGTATAATTAATATTGGAGCAGCTGGAGCTGATGGCTTGTAATATATGCACCTATGTAATTAAAGGTTTCAGACTGCTCTTTTGGAGTTTCAGTAGGCCCCGTGCTGAAGACACTACCTGTAAGATAATATGTTTCAAAGCTATAATTATTAGGAGAAAAAGAGGACCTATTTTCAGCCCTCTAACGAATCACTTTTTTCCCCATTACACCTGGTAAAGGTGTTAATGACGCCTTGTCTTTTTGATTTCTCCATTTGAATTATGAAACAGCTGTTTCATTTTGAAGTACAACTGTGATGTGATTTTAAAGTAGAAATGTATATATATATA
>JARVJO010000164.1:3072244-3086929 GCA_031762555.1 Cynodonichthys magdalenae | reverse complement strand
AGTAAAAAGGGAATACAAAAGCACACACAACATTTTGGGGTAAAGCTATAATTTCAAAAGAAATGGGGTTGAGGGGGGTCAGCCAATCATTAAAAAGACTGAGATTAAATTTGAAATGGTTTGAAAACTTTGAATGTAGATACTTGTCTTTCTGCTTGAGAATCTTTTGGGGCTTTCTATTGTTATTTTAGATTTTGTTCATACACAAAGAGTTTTTTTTTATTGCAACACTTTTTTAAAAACATCTTTTCAAAGGTCTAATCTCCGACATTTGATGCTTTTATATAACAAACCATGGATGCATGGGTAAATATGAACAGTTCATTGCTGTTTTGGGTTCAGATTTGACCTTCCATATCTGTCTACAATCAACACTGTAAATGTAAGCAGGCAGATCGGTTAAATGCAGGAGCATATGAACAGCTGGTGGTGGCAACAATGATGGCTGATTGTTGTTAAAAAGAAAAAGAAAAGGAAAACAAAGATGTATTTTCAAGAATCCTGCTGTTTTGTTAAAAACATCAAAAAAATAAAAAAATAAAAATGTATGGTTGACTTGAAGAGAAGCGTGGGCTGTGAATGACTAATAGACCTGCTCATACAGAAGAGTTTGTAATGGGGGTGTTAATGACCACGTTCCTTAAAGGTTACCTCGAAGTGGTGTTTTCTTTCTCCCTCACGTCAACACCTTTATGCTCCCGCCAACGTCTTCTTTTTGTTTCCTATTATCATCTGCATTTCCAGCACAACCTAGAGTGTAACTGCAGCATCCAGCAGATCAAGGGATGAAAGAATCAAATGAGAATAAAAACAATAATGAGAAAGAGAGAGGTAAAAAAAAAAAAAAAAACAATACGTGGAAAGCTGCAGTGGGAGAAGAAGGTGCTAAATCACACAGGTCTCTGCTCAGCAGGATTCAGCTTGGAGGAACTTTCTTGCATCTACCAGGTCTCACGAGAGCGTTTAAATAAAGGGAACGTCGTGATGCAGATACTGTGCAGCCACGCTCACACATACGTGGGTTCATCAGCTAAATGTAAATTCAGGGATCGCTCTTCCTGGTGGAGCTCCAAAAGTGCAGGACACAATGGAGCTAGTCGAGGGAAATTTTGAAGGGGAAAAGAGGTGAGGATTTTTTGACAGACAGATGGAGGTCAGGGGGTGCTGTGGGGTATACAGAGAGGTGGTAGAAGTGAGGGGGCTTGCTTTTATGGTAATTGCATCCCAGCATCCTTTTATCAGATGGCTCAGTGGTGGGTCTAATTTTGCAGCAGAGGTTGTTGTGTGTTGCACCCTGGCAGGCCAGACTATTGTCACATCCAGTCGGGGCTCTGCAGATGCTGATGCCTGTTTTTTATTGAGTTCTGGAAACAGGTGAAGGTTGGGTTAAAAGGATGAACTCACTAAGAAAACGGTGAGCATTTGGTTAAACTGATGTTCTTTCCTGTAAACGGGTGAATGTCTGGTCCAGCAGATATCCTTGTTATTAGTGGCCACATGAGTGGAGCTCACACAGATTCTGTGCCTGGGCAGCGATCAGGTAAAGGCTCTTAAATGGTGCATGTCACACTGCTGATCTGCTGATAATCACAGCTGAATGTTGTTAGTCTGTCTTTCTGTTGAGATTTACTCCCACATGTGAAATACACATAGATTATAATACTTGTGATAAAAAACATAAATGATACCATAATTTCCCCATATGGTCATACACTATTATAGAAAACTTGAAAATTAACAAAATGTTTGTTGATTTTTTTTCAGTTCAGTTTTAAAGTATGAAACAAAAACTAGAATCAAATCTCAGTCTTCAAAATGTTTCAATACTCATGGATGGGTTAAGGAAAAATAAGGGGAACACAGGGGAGGATGGCACACATCACTACAGCACAGACATAATAAAACAACTAATCTGTTGCATCAAACAGAAAAAGATGTTTAGCTTCTGAGACACAGCTAATGCAGGTGGACGGAGGTGGAGCGATGTTGTAAGCAAAGTAAAAATTCAGCTTGTGCTGTGGCTAAAAACAAACCTGCTACACAGTCTTATTCAGTGGTTGCTTGCTAATGTTTTTATTTTCTGCATTTTGGGTTTTTGTTTTGTCCCTGTGTATTTTCCTGTTAGTCCAAGCTCCTACAATACACCTGTACCTGTTAGTCCAGGGTACAGGTGTGTAGCGGCCTCTATGAGCACATGTATGCACTCCCTATTGTTTCTGTCCAAAAGTGTTCATAAAAATCTATCCGGGTCTAATCTCAGGGTTTGATCAGTCAATATCAGGATTTTGTTGCAACAAGTTCATCTTGCATTACCAGTGTAAATGCTCCTGGAGAAAATGAATTAAACATGATCTAATTTTTTTTATATATATGATTTTATCCTATGAGCAATTTTACTTAATTTTTTCCACCGGCAGGGACTTGCTAGAACTCAGGGTGCTTGTGATTATTTTGCAATGACAGCATGTTGTCAGGTCTGCAGAGGCATCCTGTGTGTTCCCCGCTGAAAGCTCAGGCTGAGCCAGCTCTGCTCCTCCTGTGGTTCTGTGTGGTAACAACCTGCATGATTCAGGCCTCTGCCGAGGGGATTAGGCCTACCAGTGGGGAGAAGCAGAGTGGAGGCCTGTGTTCTTAACGTAGGAGTGATCCTCTTCTCTGCTGGTGCCTCTTGTGGGTGGGCTTTTGCACTATCTCAAGCAGCACTCAACACTAGTATGTTACCTATGCCTTCCAAGGAAATCTTTTACAGTTCTGAAGAACCATGTAGCTTTTATTCCCACTTTTATAGTGCCACAAAAGTGCCCCTGAAGTTTAACTGTAAACTTAATACAGAGGGTTTGCAGTTTACTTTCTTGTACCAAACCTCTACAGCTGTCATTAAATGGCTTCATTCTAGTCATGTCATATCCCTTCTCATCAATTTTGTCATGCGCTTAAAATTAAAAAGATAAACTTCAAAACCTCAAACACTGAGATACCAAAAATGTGTTTCGTCAACAACTCCTGCTGCAAAATCTCCAAGTTCCATAAAAACATTAATTAGTCTTTTAAACTTTACACTGTAATCACATGTGGTTTGAGCCTACATGGAGAAATCTGTAAACACCCTGCATGTGGTGTTTACTTCTACCCTCTCATTTGCTTCTCTTCTTATTTCCTACCAAAAATAAACACTTGCTGATTTTTAAAGTCACAAGTTTGGTCTAAGTTTCTTTTGCATCCCCAATTTCAAGACCCACATACTGGCCATCTTTTTTGTCAACATTTGTAGACGACAAATAAAGGTTAATTTTAGTAAGACACAGCAGGAAGGACTGAATCATTCGAAGGGTATAGTGAAGGAGATGTGGGGAAAAAAAGAGCTGCAGAAGGTGAAAGCTGTCTGGGTTCAGGTCGATCAGTTTTCTTCTCATCTCCTACCCCTACTCACTGACTTCACATATTTCTCTCTGAAACGAAGTAGCCAATCACAGTAGAGTTGAGAGTGTAGTTCAAAATGGGGCCAAGGACACAGAAAACAGGTGACAATTATACTTTTGATGGAAAACACGTCTGTTCTATTCTGTGTCTTTTGAATTATAATCCTTGTTTAAAATCAGGGTTTGTTGAAGCACAAAAACATCCGCAGCCCTTGCTTTATTGTGAAAAACACACATCACAAATAATTCTCCATATTAAGGCTTTAATGTTTCTAAGGTATTTTGAGATGATATGGGATAAAGGAGTCAGAACAATATGAGCTTCAGAACAGGACTTTCCTGCAGCTGAAACTCATTCTGACACAAGATGGTGCATTTAGGTTTTCCTGTTGACTTGAAGGGTAAACGACTGAGTCACTGCTCTTCACTGCAACACAAGCAGCTCACCTGGGAATATGCAATCTGCATGACTTCTGATGTTTCCAGCATGTCTTCATATGTCTTTAGTGAGGAGTAACACTTCATATGTCTTCACCACGATATGAAAAGTGATGGCACTGACATTTTCTTGAAAAATATTGCCTTAATATGAAATTCTTGTAATTGCTGAGCCGAAACACTGCTATGCTTTTTTTTATTATTGCTCTTGAGGGTTTTTCTTTGATGCAGGTGAAGTGGTGTCCTGTTCTGTTATTACACCCAGCTGATTGCTAACGTAGATACACCCTGGTAGATGAGGTTTATCACAACACAGCGCAGCTACGTTGATGGCTGCACACTCCCAGAGGCTAGAAGTGCTTATTATGCATCTCATCTGGAGGCGCAGTGTTTGCTCATAAAAGCCCAGTCTGGATAACAACGCTTGAACGCTCACTCTTATCTGATTTCATCTAAAGACTAATGATGAGTTTGCCTTCTAACTTCATTTCCTCTCAGCGTTATAGTGCAGCTTTGTTTTTCCAATGATGAAGTGTTATAAAAGTATGGAGGAAGTATTTGAGATGCATTGGTGAAATGAGGCATCATCGGCCCAGCTTTTTCTTGATAAACTAATTTTTTTAAGTTAGCTGCTGAGTTTAATTCAGAGTGTCTTTTTTTCCCCCTTTTTGATTTCCATCCTCCACTTTCTGTATTTAGTATCCATGAAGACATGGTACCAGTGACAACATAAGTTAGACTTAATGTTGTCATTAAACTCATCGCTGTCTAATTAATAGTGTATTAGACAAGAACTTAAACGAAAAATAAAGAATTTTATTTTTTCACTGGCCTATCTGGACTTGAAGGTATTTGTGGGGTTTACTCAGTGAGTACTTTAGCTAAAGAACCTTGAATATTTTAATTAACATTTTATGTATTTCGTGTCTGTATTAAGGTCATATGTATCTCACAAACTGAGAGTAAACTAAATAAATGAACTTAAATATGATTTAATCTCTTATAGTGTTCTGAAATTTTGAAAATAATAACATACAGTGACTGGTTAAATAATTAAATAAATTACCTAATAAATAAAGTGCACTTTGATTTTTGACTGGAATTTTGAATTTGGACCTTATATGAGTAGATTAGTTTTTTTCCATAACCATGAAAGAGAAACTTTTAATAAAAAAAAATCCATTAATCAATAATAAGTAATGGTGCAAAAAAAAAAAACAGCTGGATCAGCTATTAATTAATTCTTGCAGCTGAAAAAGTTTTGCATTTAGACTTCTGTAGAGCTGCTGATAAAAAAAAAACATACAAAGATACAACCAAGTGGAGGCAGCATTCTCTTTTTTGAAAACTGTTTGCTAAGACGTTTTCACCTTTTGCAAAGAGATGTCAACATGTGGCAATCACAACATGTAAATGATTTATTTCTGTTTTTGAACCATAATGTAAGAATCTGACAAGTAACCACATTAATGATCTTATTCTTGTGTTTTTTTTCTATTAATTTTAAAGTCTGTGTAAAACTGTAGTTGTAGCTCTGTTTACTGCAAATATGTACACAATTTATTTCTTAAAAGTCAACTTATCATAATAAATAGGGACATGCATACATTTTTCATTATAATTTGCTTTCACAACATCTGACGTCTTCTACTTTATTAAATTCTAATAATATTTAGTGCTTGCATAAACACTGAATTAAATTGAATAAATTGAAACAAATGCATATTTATTTAAATTCTGCTTATAACTTTGGGAACCTTTTTCATTTTGCTATAATAGGTCGGCTTTAACATCCAACTTAGACATATTTTTAGAAATTAATTGCAAAAGCCTATCTTGTGTGCCAGGTTGGTAAGGTTTTAAGGCCACCGATAGAAAATGAACTAAAGCATAAACTAAACATCAACATGAGGAAAAGTTTAAGTGTGTTCCACTAAATACAAAGAAGAGGCCACCAGCTCAGAAAACTGTTGATCACATGCTTTTTAAAATTTTTATTTAGGCGCTAAACAGGAACAACAGTTTTCACCGCAGCTTTCAACAAGTCTTTTATAAACAGTGCCCTTTGCTTGAAAAATCAATTCCTTCTCTCACATTGTACAGTTAACGTCACGTCCCTGCTGTGGGTGAATAAATGTAAAAAAATTGAAACATGCCAAGTGATTTATTCTAAACTTTGGGACGACATGTTGAGACATTAAACATTGATTCAGGAGAAGAAGAATAAATATGTGATTAACATCAATTTAAATAGAGGTTTTACTGCAAAACGATGTTTTGAAAGACCAATTTGGACATAAAGGGGTGCTTATTTAGAAAAATTGAATTATGAATATTAATCTTTACTGTTTTGTATTGATTAAATATTTTTATTGTGTGCCTTTTTCATAAACCAAAGCAAAAAAAAGTCTGATTTTTTTTTTTACTTTGTATCTTTAAATGTAAAGTTTATAGACTATAAACATAATACTATGAAAAATAAAGATATATTCAAAAGATGCTACGGGGAAGCGTGTTTGTTTCTGCGGTGAAGAACTACTGGTCAGTGAAAGCTTTCAGAGGCTTCAGTGAGACAATATTGTGTCCCATCCCCCTCTGTTTCTGCCCTGTCCTTTCTTCTGAGTCACATTTGAATTTAATATTCCATGAAATAAGGCAACCCAGCCTCTCGCACAGTGACTGCTGGAGATAGGCAGCAGCTCTTCTGCGACCCGGAAAGGAAACTGTGGGTAAAAGAAAATGGATGGATGGATGAAATAAGGCAGCCCATCAGGCTATTGTAATCACATCAGTTTAATAGAAGAAGTAAAATTACTCCTGGATACTTGCCTCTACCTCTCTTTGACACTTTTCAACATTTTTCTTGCCCTTCAATCATGAGTATTTTGAAGCGACGTAGTGTTTTTGCCTCCCATCTCCTATTATTTTTTTAATTCTGCCTGCCCAAGTTTTCTGATGATTGGAATTCATTTTAAATGGAGGCGGCTCCGTCTGAGCTGATTTTCCACTGCTAATAGGATGTTCTATTTTTTTTCTTTTTGATAAATCCTAAGCTGTTTTTTTTTCTTTTCCTCTCACCACCTTTCCACACCTCGCTTATACACACATGTACCCACACACATCTCAACATGGGTGCAGTCTGTGGGTGTCAGGCTGTCAAGGCTCCAGATGTCACGTAATTGTATGTATCACCTGCAGCATTCCCTCATTGTAAAAGCATTCTCCTGCAGCTCTGAGGCCTGCTGTTCTATAGTGATGCAGCAATGCCATACATGTGACACCCCCACGTCGCTCCCATTGGACTCTTTATTACTCCCATCTTACTGCCTTCAAGACCTGGTCGGCTGCCATTATGTCACCTGAGGAGAGAGGGAAGAAAAAGGGAAAAAGAGGGAGAACAGTCACATTCACCACAGTCCAATCCTGACAGAGTGTCTTTTGGACAAACTGGGGACAAAGAAAGATCCCAGGCAGCGTTCTCTTAAAATAAAATTTCCATCTTTCTACAGGACATCTGAAAATAAAAAAAAAAATCTTTGTTTTTCACCTGAACCATAGAGTTTTCTGACCTGTATTTCTCATATTTTTAATAAAACTTACAACAGCAAAGGGTGCACTGAAAGTTACTCATAGTCTGGTGAGATTAATTTATATTTTATTATATAAATTATTTTATTATTAAACCTTTTCTTAACCATGTAGGTCTCATTTAGATGAAAAATCTATTTTTGAAGACAGACTTAGAGATTTTGTGTGAGGTCAGGAAATGTTAAAAAGAGAGAAGGGTTTAGCAAAAAAATATATTTTTTTATTTCACTGGTTTTATTTAAAAAACTTTAGACATGTAATATGTATATTTTGAGATGAATAATGAAATTCATGAAACTCAAATTTAAATTTATTGTAACTCTGTTGTAGCAATTTATGACAAAAAAGAAACAGGATTTTTGCCAGTATTTGATGATTAATTGATTGATTGTCTGGTGGCCAGAAGTTAAATATTTATTTTAAAAAAGAAGACATACATACATTCTCATTGAGACATTATGGACAGCAGTTCATATGCACACATATTTATCAAAGCCATAATAATTGTTTGTAACTTTTCTTTTTTTTTGGAGAATATTTTAACAATTTGTCATAAAATTGACTGTGTCAGAAACAATGACATAAATTGATCTCCAAGAAGTTATATTTAGCTTCCCTTGATATGACTTAAGTGCATCTATAATTCTTTTGATAAGACAATTTTTCAGTTCAAAATTTCTGCATTATAGTTTTAGAACACACAAGTTTGTTTTTATAGGGACTGTGGATTGACTTCCATTCATTTTCTGGTAATTTTATAGCCTAACCCCAACCATTTACCCTAAAATAAACCTCACAGATACCTACCTGACCCTAAAACTTACCTAAACTCAATTCACACCTTGGTCCAAAACTGAACCCCCCACCCGAAATTAGCATCTGTACCTGTGGGGACTGGGCATTGGTCCCCATGAAGCACATTTGGTCCCCACGAGGCTGCCTTTTTCTGGAAAATAGTTCCCACGACGTAGCAAAACTGTGCCCACACACGCGCACACACCAATGTAAAAATTTGGTGAATCAAAGCATAATTGTTGCAGTTGCAGGAAGTTCCAGATTTGTCCTAATGTCAGCTAAAATACTGTGCATGTTCTGTCATACTGAGTCATTCTCTTTATGTTCCATTATGTTGACAGTTCAGTTGCTCAGGTGGTGTTTTATTTATCTCCATGTTAGATTAGTGAGGCTCTGACTCCATAAGTGCAGTGGGGTCCTGGATTTATGAGATCCCAGCAGAGAGGAGTAGATTAGAAAACACTGGCCTAAGAAGCAGAAACTGAAGGGCAGTTTTGCCTTCTGCCACATTGGCTTCATGTAATAATATGTTTGCACATTCATTTTGGTATTTCTGATGGCATCCTTGCATTTCACAATGTAAGAGTGTTGGATTTCTCCTATACATGTACAAAAATAAGTGATATTTATGTTACATGACTTACTAATCTTGTCTTATTGTATTACTATGTTTCACAAACTGAATATGCATCAAACCACCTGATAAATATTACTGGTTTGGACTGTTTACATATAATGCTGTTTTAATATGCCCTCTTCTACTCTTCTTCAATGCATGAAATGGTTAATGTTTGCCACAATAAATAGCAGTAAAATATTTTACAGTTATTTTATAGTGTTGCTGTAAAGTCTGATGGGTATGCAACAACTAATTGTTTCAGTCATGTCAGTCTAAGGTGAAATGGATGAAAGTAAAGGCATTTGTTTTGTCAGATTTTAGATTTAAATGCATTCAAAAAATTCCAACATCTCATTCTTCTTTCGCAAAGTAAATAAAGTTTAGGATTTAAGGTTACAACTTTTGTATTTTATTTAGTTTTACAGTTTGACTGAATTTTAGAATTTTATTATAATGTTGAGCTTTTGGATGGGGGTGGGGGCGGGGGCTACAGAAAAAAGGGTGAGATGGGGGTAAGATGGTGCATGCTGATTTATAGCGAGGCCAGAGAGCAAAGCCCTGAAGCAGCAAATGCTGTGCTTCAAATAGAGATTGCTGGTGGCCTTTGGTGTGATCGGTGACCCAAGGTGAGGCACTTAGTGATTTATCTCCTACATATCTCCTCATCTCTCTTGTTCCGCAGCGGTCTGGGATAGGCTAAAACATGTAGCACCTCACTTGGCCCTGGCCTCTACTCTCACTGGCTCAGGAAGGAACACAGCCTCGTTTGGCCTGGGAAACATATAGGACAACTGAGCCCGGCACCTCTGGCAGTTAGAGTTAGCAACGCACAAAGGATGGGTCAAAGATGCAAGTCAAGCTGGCTGACCTTTTACTACTCCTGAAGTGAACTCACTCAGATTTTCTATTAACTACTTTTGTTTTTAACTTTTTTTAAAACAAAAACCAGGCCTGACTTTCATAACCATAATCCTTTTACTCACCTATACATTTACACTATGCTATGATAGCTGCTAATGCTAACAAACATAAATGCATAAATGCACACCTTCATAAGTACAGTTATGAACACTCTCTGAGTCCCACAGCTGTCCAAAGCGAAGGTTGGCTAATGAGGATGTGTCTTTGCAGTTGAGTGGACTTGATGCCAGGAGAGAAACCTGCAGAATCAGCCCTACAGCTTCATCTGTCTTTTCTCTGGCAAATGTGTGTTTGTATGTGTGTACATACATATTACAGTCTGTGTGGATGTGTGAGTAGGTATGTAGCTGAGTGCGGGGGAGTTTGAGCAGTGCATATTTGTGCCAGACCAAAAGAGCTTCACTTCACTCTTAACATAATTCACTGTATAAGACTGGGGTTGACATCTCCTGTGGCCTTGGGATCCTTTAGGAGCAAATTAAGAGTGATTTTCAGTGCAATTATACCTGCCAGCATTGACTGGTAGCCTTGGCCTTTATGCACTAGACCAGCTCCTGCAGTTTGGAGGAGGTACAGCATCAACAGCCAGATAAACCAGAGAGGAAGCACCAAACACTTCCCCTTCATTCTGAGATTGTAACAGCTGCGGAAGCTCATAACCAGGTTTCTGCACGGCCCTCAGGACAGGAGGCCACTCACAGCCAGTGGAAGGTGATAATGAGCCTCTGTGCTGAGTTTCAGTCACCAGTATGTTCTGTGACTCTGTCTTTGTAACGTGTGAGGGTATATAGGTGTGTTCAGTGATGGTTTTGATGGAAAAATTGGAGGCCATGTGAAGAGGTGTAAATGACAACACTGTGCACAAATGAGTGACTAAGTGACCTTTGCACTCTTATGTTAGGAGCTAGAAAATGTATTTTCTTCAAGCTAAATTATTAAATAAGGTTTTCCTGTCGTAAATTATGTGACATAGACTATCAGTATTGTGTAAAATTATGATCTTTAATTTAAGAAGAGTATTAGAACAAATTCCGCTTTGTGTTGTGTGTGCTTATGTGCACAGTAGGACAACTGTGTCACTTCTGTAACCTGGACCTCAGTGACCTCTGGTCTGCAGCCAGACATCTCTGTCTCCAGCATCATAAATTAAATTAGCCATAAAATCCTGTCGTGGTTGCACTCTGCTTCACACACTAGCAGCTAATGAGAGATAGACTATCTGCTACACAATAAAGCCACTCACCACCTCCACCGGAGTAGACTGGGTAATAAAAAGAGAGGAAGGGTGTTGAGGACAATTTGATCCCTTACCAAAAAGTATATTACCTCTTCAGCTGCCGTGTCCATGTGGTGTCCATTTTACCTTTCTCAAGGTGCACGGTAAATGCACCAGCACATTTTGCAGGTGAGAAAAGGTACAGCGGAAAAGGCTTGAGCACTTCACGCTAATTTCACAGATATTTCACAGAAGTTCAGATGAACATTTTTGTGTTCCGCTGGTCTTTCAGGAGATTAGGAATAAAGAGACTTTACTTGGCTGTGAAGAAGTTTACTTCACCGATAGCAAATGGAAAATGATAGAACCAAGACAAGCCCCATGACAAGCACCGAAACACACTGCAGACAAATTTGTCTGTTGGAAGATTGGAAAAGCTGAAAGCCAAAAAGTCATGGCCAATGCAACACAACACACACAATAAAGGCGTGTTAAACATTTAGATACAGTTCATTTTCATTTAATGACCCAACTTTCCTGCAGCTCATTCTTCATAGTTCATTGACAGGCATTAAGGTTTCAACATCTGTGAGTAGGAATCTACAAGATATTTAAGGAATTGTTAATTGCATTTTTTGGTATCTCGCATGCACGCCTTATCTCTACATTTTTTTCAAACAGTTGTTTTTTTTTTTCTAAGTGCTATTCAGTAAATTTTCACTTTCGAATCACAGACAATAGCTGGCATGTGAAATAGCTGCAGACACATCAAAGTCACTCATTCATTCCATCATTCACAAGCAACAAAGATCATAAAGAAAACCACATCAAAGACAATGTATGAAAAAAGGAGCTTTGCTATGAAAAGGACTGGTGTTCTGTTCATGGATCATGAGGTGCAATGTGTGAAGCTCATCGGTCTCAGCAAGTCAGCTGACTCTCTGAAGTACCTGCTGCTAGTGCCTACTGCTGCTTACCATGTATTTCTTGAAAAATCAATGAAACTGCTTTAATTTGTAAAAGATTTTTAAAAAGTGAAAACCAGCTTATCAATATTAAACGAGCCAAGTGAATGTTCTTCATTCTGAATAGTGTGTAGTGTTACATTTTTCAAGTGTCCCCCCCCAGCTTATTTTCATTATATAAAACATACAAAGTTAGTTAGGAGTTGGGTCATGTACTAAATCTGACATTAAACACTTGCAATAAGACTTATGTTAAATTATTTCATTAAATATATATCAACATTGTTGGCACTTAAATGTAATCTGTTACCAAAAAAAAATTTTTTTTTAATTTTTTGCCCAATTCTTTCCAGACAAATTGGCATTTTCTAATTGCCCAGACTTTTATTAATTTTAAAATAAACTATAATTAAACTTAACTGAACAGCTTGATTGAGTTGGATTGAATAAAACCATGTGTAATGGAATTATTTTAATCTGATTGAATTGAATACACAACTGGATAGGAATTTGAAGTTACTTAATTTGAATTGGTCCTGTAAAGCAAGTTTTAAAGAATAAATAAAAAATTGTTTAAAAGGACCAGACTTCCTCATTTTATCCTCAGTGTTTGGCTCAGTCAGTTCTTGCCACTCCCACCTTCACCTGTTTACAATCTGTAATCACCCAGGTGCCTCCACTTTTCACTCACCTCTGCTCTGTTCTAAATTCAGTCTTTGTCTCACTTCTCAGCAGAAGTTTGTCTTAACTCCTGTCCTCATTGATGCCTTCTCCAGTGATTATTTATTAGTTGCAAGTTTTTGCTGTCTTGTCAACTTTTTTTTTTGTAAATAAATGAGTTTGTTTTGTAACTCAAGTCAGTCTGCACTCTGGGTTCAATCCTCCCACCAACTGCAACAGAATGAACTGGGTGTGGCAAGACTGACTGAGGAAGCTGACAGAGGATTAAATGAGGAATGACACAGGGAAGCTAAACAGGAAAAAATACAAGTAAGAAAACACACACTTGTTCTATTCACATGGGGACTTTACATTGACTTCTATTTATTATCCAGTCATTTCTATAGCCTAACCCAACTCTTTGCCCTACCCACCCCAGTACTAACCTAACATAAGCTCAGTTCACACCTTGGTCCTAAACTGAATCTCCAACTCAAAACCAGCCTTCAAACTAATGGGAACTGAGATTTTGAACCCATAAGGAACACTGGGTCCTCACAAGGCTTTGTGTTCTGGGAAAATGGTCAAAAATTGTCCCCACAAGGACCCAAACATACCCACCCTCCAAATTTTGTTTGTTTGATTTAAAATAAAGGGTAAATCATCCAGTGGGGGTGAATAGTTTTCTTTGACACTTTACCTGCACATAAACACGTCAACTTTGTGCAACAATGGAGAATTGCACATTTCTGATTTTCACCTCTGCCAAAATAAACAATACAGCCTAAGAAGCTTTCTCCTGCCCTTTCACACCATAAACTCAAAACCATCAAAGTTGACAAGTAAACTGAAAGGTGTGCATTATCTGCTGTAGACACCAGAGGAACAAGCTCATCCCACAGAGACCACACATGTAAAAGCATGGGATGGGGTCCCCTGGCACCTCTGACAACTCACTTCTACCTGTGCCCTTTACAGTCACCGTCGAGGCATGCTAATATAATTCTTGCTCAGTGTCATGTTTGTATGTCATGGTTATGATTAGCATGATCAGTTATGCTCCTTCGCAAACTCATATAACCCCTCTCCTTTCATGCAAAGTACCTCCCAATGTTTGTTCGCTCACTCTCACCCTGTCGCTCTTCTTCACAGAATCAACAACAGTATAAGACTGTGGAATGTTTGCTTCCCCTGCTCTCTGTTACTATTTATTCTAAAATCCTCTGGCATTACAGGAGAAGCTCATAATGAGTTCTGATAAATTAAATGTTGTATTGTTCAGCTGCCATGGTTGTCCTTGATCAGGATGCCAATTATGGGGGGTAATTTTCCTACTCTCTTCTTTTCTTCCATATGTTCCTTACAAAAGAAGGTTTCTGCAGGGTTGACACATGGTGACAGATTCTTTTTAAAAATCTCCCCTCTAATAACATTTCAGTGTTATGATGGCACTTTACTGTATTTTCATAAATCCCACCCCTATTTTTCGTTCGTTCTTTAGCAATAAAGTACAAAATACTGCCTATTTAAGTCAATTGAAGATGTCACCTCAGAATCTTTAACCTGAATAGTTTTGAGTTTCCTCATAAGAATATGACAGACGAGGACGCAGTCTATCTTTATTTGTAAAGATGTAGTCAGACAAGTGTGCCTCTGCCTAACGAGTGCAAGTCTAAAAATAAGTAAATAAAACTAAGAAGCTTGAAGGCAGGTGAAAGGAGCCTTAGCTTTTTTCATAAACAATATATGAGGGGATTTTTGCAAGTCAAATCCTTAAAGATTTACTGCTGGCTCTGCTCTCAGTGCATTTAAAAGAGCACAAGCCTAAGCTATGAGAGGCCCTTTAGGCCAAAATTCATTCTTCCTCTCACATGAACTATCAAACTCTCTTACATGTACTATCAAACCCTCTTACATTTACTATCAAACCCTCTTACATTTACTATCAAACCCTCTTATATTTACTATCAAAATCTCTTACATTTAATATCAAACTCTCTTACATTTACTATCAAACCCTCTTACATTTACTATCAAACCCTCTTACATTTACTATCAAACTCT
>JARVJO010000164.1:3046712-3068490 GCA_031762555.1 Cynodonichthys magdalenae | reverse complement strand
GAATCAGGCCGTTTCCATTCAGCTTTTCTGATGCGAAATTTCAAAATGCGAATTAAGAAACGTTGATGGAAACACGGTTACTAACAGAAGATCTGTATCTGAATTTATTGAACTTCACCACTGAGAATGTCTGTTCACATATGTAGGTAAATCCAAAAACTGATCTAACAGATGCTTTGTTGTTTGTTGTTGCAAGTTAAAAAGAAATAATTTGGCGGGCCGGACTGAAGTCACCTGCAGGCCACATATGGCCCTTGGGCTGCCAGTTGCCCACTCCTGCTTTGGAAAGATACAACTGTTTCCCAATCTCCATCTTGTGCTAACCCTTTGTGATGTTGTTTGTGTCAATGCTCTGGCTCTCCTAAATAACTCTGAACAGCTCATTTGTCTTTGTCATTTTGTGAGTTTTCAGAGTGATTTTAATCTTCTCCTGGCATTTTTTTGAGCACTGTCAAATTATTTTTTTTAATTTATAGACGCACCTAATGGAATTTGATGAGTGTATATAGAATTTTTAAATTCTGTGAAATGCCAACATTAAAATCCAGTATTTTACAGTATGCATGCTTGTAGTCAGTGCATGTGCTGCAGGCTGTGAAATCTTGGGAGTGAAATGTATGGTTGTGAATTTGTAGGTCCTCTCGGAGTGAATTCCTGTCTACAAATCAATAGATTGGCAAAGCAGTTTGTTCTACCAAATTTAACAATGATATATCATTATCACAACTTTTGGGAAAATCTATAAAATCAATGGGCCTGCTGGTGGAGCAGGATTTGTATTACTAACACGCTAAGAGAGTGTTAAAGTGCCTGAGTATGGATCTCAGTTGTGGCTTGGATCAATGGCATTTGTGGACACTAAGCTCAATAACAAGGCATCTAAGAACTGGTTAGAAGAAAAAAGAAATAGATGTGAAAAGCAAATTTGCTGGTAGAGAAGCTAATATCCTGTGCGCGCCTGGCTGAACATGAGCTGTGTAGCTGCTGGCGGGTAAAGAGGGAGAAGAGGGCAGAAGAGAAATAGATCCTACTGCTAAAAAATGATACAGATACAAATGTAGCTGCCATTATTGATATTCCTCTATCATTGAAATTGGCAGACAGCAATGAAGAATGTAAAAATGCATTGATTTTAAAAGGTGGGAAAGACGTATTGAGTGGCACAATTTGATTTAAGCATTAGGTGCTTTTCAGAAACACAAGTGATGCTGAGGAGGTTATTGAGAAAACCAAATAACAAATAACTTCTGGAGTTTTCTTCTTTTGAAGGATTTAATCTCTTTCAGATAAGGACTTCCTAATGTGAAGTGGCCCACAAGAGGAAACAATATCTGCCTGTAAAGCTCAGATACCTTTGCAAAGAAAAGTGGGATTAAACTTGAAAGTTTTTTTTTTACTTTGGTTTTGACTTTTTGTAATATATGAAATCACACTGGGATATTTACATAATTGGAGCTGATTCACTGTTATTTCCACACATAGAATACAAGTATGTGATACAAAAATATGCTGAAATGTTAAATGTTCCAACTATGACCAGAATGTGTAAAAAAAGGAAAAAATGACAAAAAGACATAGTCGACTCCCTTTTTTTTCTGTACTCATTTTGTCCTGTTCAAAGTCACAAGGTGCCCAGGAGTACAAGGTACTCAACAGACAGGGGGCGAGTGCACCCCAGACATGATGCCAGTGTCTGTTACAGCCAACACAGAGACTCAAGAAAATGGAAACACCATAAACAGCTGTCTTATAAAAAAGTGGCAGAGTGTAAAAATTCTTAATACAGTGCTGACTAGATCGGATGAAGAAAAAACAAAAAACATTTAGAATTTAGTGAGGATTTGCTCTAGAGATGGTTCTGCTCTGTGTAGCTTTTAGTTTGACTCCAAATTAAGATAATCATTCCTCTACTGATGAATATCTAACTGCCCACTTGTACTCCACGCAACATTGTTTCAAAACTGCTTTACTTTTCTCATGAGAGTTGAGAATTCTATTCTGTTGCTTTTAACAGCCCCCCCAACACACACTTTTTACAGTAAAACAATACTCCAAATTAAGATTTATGTTTGTGGTATAAAAAAATTTTGTTTGTTTAAATTCTTATTCATTCATTCATTCATTCCTATTTGCCGGGTCAGAATTTTTTTTATTCCTTTATTTTCTCTTTTAAATTTTGCAACCAAATGTCCTACCTTCCAAAAAGTGCAAATGGAAACTGTTGAGAGTGTCAAAATGTTATTAGGTTACATTTTGATAAATATACTGTAAATAGACTTGGCACAAAAAGTAAAAAAATGTTGTTTGGTAGATAATTTGCTGTATCAATGCTTCTTGGCAATAAATCTTATGATTGGCACCTGATTGGCAGCACCTGGGGGAACCAAAAGCTCAAAACAAGTGTTTATAGCAACAGCAAAATAAGCTGTTGGGCAGAGTTTTGGTAATTTTTTTTCATGTAACCCACATCAGCTTTACTGCTCATCCCACATTTTTCTTACAAATGTGGCACCATTTAAAAGTGAAATGAACAGGCCCTTCAACGGATCTATCTATCTATCCATCCATCCATCCATCCATCATTTAAATTGTAAATCATTGATAATCTTTTTCTGTTGGACTGCAGACTGTTGGAAAAAAGAGCTTTTTCTTTCTGAACAACATTTGATTGCTTACATCTTTTACCTTTGATTGTATATACTGTACAATACAGACCAAAGACAAATGCTGAACAGCAGAGAGAAAAGTAGTATGTGAGCTGTGGTCAAACATCACCTTCCTAAGAACACAAGTGGGTTGTCTAAACAAAGGGCTAATAACTGCAAGATAACAACCAGACTTATTGGCTTGGAGGACAATTCAAAGTAAACTGATAGATTTAGTGGAGGGGTGGCAGAAGAGAAGAAAATGTTCTATGAGGCACAAAATAAAGACAAACGCTAAAGGGAAGGGGACAAGTAACCAACACATTGTTTTGAAATGAGATGGTTTGAAAAACCAAAGTCAAAGTGTTATGGAAGTCCAAACAACTTCTTCTAAGCCTTGTTTGAGTTTATTCCTCTATTTTGAGATCAGAAATAAACAAAGTAAAATGCAACTAGAGCATAATTAAACAGTTTAATGAGTACTAGTCTCCCCCCTCAACTATTTCTATATAGTCCTGGTTTTGATGTAGAAAATCTTCTCTTTTAGAGATGTCAAAGAAGTTTCTGACAGAGCAGTTATCACAGCATGTCAAATTGCTCCAGCTCAAGAAATAATTTGGATTTTTTTTCTTTTCAAAGAGTGGTGCAAAACAAAAGCCCCCACCCCTCCCTAATTTGCCTTGGCAGGGTCCCTCTGGCTGGGGGGTCCGCATGGAAAGAAAGGGTTTTACCAGAGGATTATAGGAAGAGAGGGGGTGAGATGAGCTGAGAGTAAGTGTGTGTGTGTTAGAGGTGTGTACATCTGTGTGTGATGGGCATGAAGTGTAGTAGTGGTGATGGGGTTGCAAGCAATTTTATCCAAAATGCTGCAATTGTCCCTAAGATTGTACAGTGCAGAACGGTAGCACTCATTTTCTAGTCTATTCATTATCCTCTCTGTATTTACTTATCTTTGTCTCATGAGTAAAAAAAAAAAAATGTTAAAAGGGTCGGTTTTAGGCGGGGAGGGGTTTTAACAGAGTTTTATGATATGACATGGTTGAGTTAAGCTAAAATGTAGCTACGTTATGAAAGCAGTATGAATAGCAAATTAGTAGTTTTTGGTTTTCCGTAGTATTAGATATTGTATTAGATTTCTGATTTCTTCAAATTACATTTTCCCGTAGTGTCATTTAAGGCTTTCTTTTGGATAAAATTACCAATTTGACTGTGTCAAATTAGTACAAAGAAAATTACACTATTATTTTGAGATAAAAAAAAAATCAGTGCTGATTTTTTTGTAACAACCTGTACAAAAAGAGTTTATGATTTTATTTCTCTTTGAAACATAATCCTCTCATAAATGATTCATTCTTGGTGAGAGATTGTCTGACAGAGAATAATAAACCGGTACTAGCTGAGTCGTATTTACATTCAAATAAATGCAGACAAAGGAAGTTCATATGAAAAGATATTTCTTCTGTGTTTGCTGCACAATAAAACATGGTTGTCATTGTCCCTCTCAATGACTGTCAAAGCTGATTTACACTTTTGTTCTTACAGCGTCTTTGAGTTTGGCATACGTCGCAGTTGCAAATTCAGGCAACGTATTCTCTTTTTTTCCCCCCATCTCATTAAAATACACATTGAAGCCATGTTTCTCTTTGATACTAGATTGTGAAAACGGCTCTTTTTCTACTCCTGTTAAAGTGAAAACTCCAGCTGTTTAGTGCTAATTACAAACCAACTGAAAATATATTGCAAAATGATCTATCAGTAGTTCTTTCATAATTACTTTAACAGACAAAAAAGTGTTGATTTTTTTATTTGCAATTAGGATTATTAATTAATGCCATTACATACCAGACAGACTTTAATTGTGGCAGTCTCACAAAGCTTTTCCTTATCTTGCAAAATAGATCTTGAAATTATTATAAGCTGTAAATGGTTTGGGAACGTTTATGAATTTAGGAATAATCACACAAAAGCTGGAAATACCAAAAACCTGTGGCCTCTCTGGCTAAATGTGTGCTCAGCGGATCTGATTGATTACAATTTCCTGTGCTGTCACATGGGGGCACAGCTCAGCGAAGAATAAGCTCCAGTGGTAAAGGATGTTAAAGTGTGGTTACTGATACAGTAGAGCGACACTGCTACACTGCAGATACAGTGAAGTCTGCAAGAGAAATAGGTTAAAGAAACATCTCCTTAGGGCACACAGTCTAACCAACCTCTCTGGGATAAAAAAAAGTCCTATAAAATAAAAAACCTCTTGAACAATAAGATTTTTTCTCCCTTCCTACTTAATTACTGATATTTCTCTTTAATGGGTGTCTGATTTGAGGTAGATAATTAGATGGGATATTGAAGGAGGCCTCCAGGGGGCTCAGGTCTGGTGGATCAGGCACACAAAGATGAGGGCAGACACCATCTTTTGAAATTATTCTGGGAGGCCAGTGCTCCCAAGCAGCTTATGCAGCTAAGACTTGGTAATTAAATTATAATTTAACCTGCTGAGGGTGGAGTGACAGGACTGGTCTGGGTTTGGGGTAGAATGGCACTGACAGGATTTACACTTAATGAAATAATAAAGCAACACCAGCGAGGTAGCTGGCAGTGAAGAAACGATTGTATTGCCACTTGGCTTTCTGTTTATCCACTCTTAAGTGGTGGGGGAAGGTTCATAGCTAATGAATTGCTCTCTCACTCCTTTTATGAATTTCTTTTCTATTGCTTTATAATCTTTTGTTTTGTAGAGTAGGTGGCAGTGTATTTCAACTTTTCTGCATTCATTGTGTTTGTTTATGTTTATTTCTTGTTTTAGAGGGTATGACTTAAAAAAAAATAATATATATATATATATATATATATATATAAATGCTTTTAAATCTTTTTTCATATTTAAATCATTCAGTTGGGGTGTATATAAAGTGGAACTGCAATGCTTTGGTCTGAATTCCTCCGTATTGTAACTCCACAAGCCCCTCTTTCACCCATTTTCTGAGGTGTGTCTCCGATCAACTCATTTTGAGGCTGTCTCTTTAAATCCAAACAAGGTGCTTCACACCCTTCAAGCTTCCAGAGCGGTTCACTCTAGTTTGATGGAGGTGTTTACAACTATATAATAGCACAAACTTTTTTTTTATTTACCAATTAATTAAAAGATGTCAACAGAAGTCTTTTCTATCCAGACTTACTGGTTGGACCCAGAGCCAGAGGAGAATAAAGTTAAGAAAATTGTAGTTGGTAAGTCCAGACCTTATTTGATAGTTCCGTCGCAAATACTGTTGCATAATAGTTCAGAAAACGTCATAGAAAATAGAGAAAAATGAATGGGTTTTAAAATATGACCCAAACAGAATTTAAAGATATCTACTCAGCGCCAGGAGAGACTATATTCAAATTTTCTGCACTACACACTCCAAGTACACAACAAAATGCAAAGGCTATAAAAATGGATTTTGCATGATATGTCTCTTTTTATGAAAAATTGTGATTTTTTTTATGGGGCCTTGGGCTGAATCCCATTTCATACACCTTACCTCTTCTCTGCACTTTAGCCTACCTTTAGCCCTGAAGCAAACATGTTTCTGAGCTGCAACTGTTGGAGACTAAGAGATTCAGGGTGGAGTCTACAAAATCGTTCATGAGGTGTTCTCAATTTCCTTGAGTTAATCATAGAGGCTTGCAGTCTTGTCACTTGAATCTGAACACATTCAAAGAATTTGACAGGCAAATTTTTCAAAATAGTTGCAGACTTGTTGCAGACTTTTAGTTTTGGTAAATTTAGAGCTGTTTGACATCATCTGCACAGGAGATTTTTGTATGGCATAAAATGTGAGTATGCAGCTCAAATGGCCAGGTTTAACTGTGCTGATGATAAAAAGTAATTATTAAAAAAATGGTATAAATTTGTCTAACTTCATTAAGTTGTACACCAGGTGGTTATCGTGGGGCTGTTCCCAAAGTGAGTATAAAGCATAATAAAAGGCATCAAATAAGAACTGGGACAACACGTCTGACTTTGAATGCAAAATGCTTTTAAATAACTTCTCTCACCTGCTGGACTCCAACAACCCTGAAGAGAAAAGAAAACCAGGTACAGAAAATAAATAGAATAAACTTCTCTATGTCCCTGATTCTTATTTGGACCAAAACACAACTTCACCTCAGTAGTCTGCTAGAAGAGATGTCACTTAAAGTACATCCTCAGTTTATGGTATTTTTTCATAATACACAACAGAGTCCGATGATGGGTTGAGGAAAACAATCTGAATGAGAAAAATCAAAAGGAGAGACTGACAAAACAAATTTAAACAAGGAGGACAAAAGAAATGGAATTCACCGCATCTGTTTGTGCTGTTGTATTTTTTTCTCATTCTCATCTCTCTTTTTTTGTCCATCACTGCTGCTGTTAAGATGGATGCCTTCTCAGCAGAGGGAAGAACCATGCAGTGTTCCTATAGCCTTGCAATGCCGCAAGCTCATTACAACCCTCGACTCCATAATCACTCCCACCCTCACTCGCCCCGCTCTCACCGTTCACCCGAGCCTAAATCTGCCCTCAGCCCCAGCCAGCATGACAGACAGGCCCAGTTAACAGTCCCTGTAAGCAGGGAAAGAAAGCCAAGCATTGAGGTAAAAATGACTGGACCGCAAATGACAGGTGTAGTTAAAATAGTGAGGCGCAGAAAGGCTTGAGGACAGAGAACCAGGGCGGCACTGTAATAAGCAGGATGAAGGAGCTCAAGCATTGCCTGAGTTTTCCTCTCCTTTCTACTAACATCCCTCCTCAGGCAAACAAAGGGGGAAAATAACAAAAAGTTTACTTTTTCTTTTAGATACTTCCGCTCTTGATTCAGTTATGTGTCTCATCTTAGGCCTGTCGTACAGAAATGGTGCTAAAAAACTGATTGACATAATGCAGACTTGTTCAAACAGATTCTGACCAACCTCTTTTCAAAATAAGGCTGGACCAGAATGCAATAATGCATTTACATGCAAATTATGTTATATCTTTTTTAAAATGTGGTGTATAAAACTACATTAATTTCAAGGGTTTTAGCATAAAAATAATTTGCTAATACCAGTTCAATGTGGTGCTCGTTTCCCCTGAATCCTGGTCTGAGTGGAGATTTTTAGGAGGTGATATTGTGGGCGCTCTCTACTCGTGGTTGCATTCAATAGTTTTCTGTGCGTAGAAGAACAGTAAGCAACAGCTGATAGCAGAGTAGCATGTATTGCAACAAAGCCTCTTGTTCAAGTTTGAGTTCACTCAAGTCTTTCTATGTGGAGTTGGTTTGTTCTTCCTGCCGGGGCTTGGGATTTCTCCAGGTACAGGTTTATTTTGAAAATGTCCAAAAACATGCATAAAGGTTAACTGGTGAGTGTGTAGCTGTCTGTCTCTGTGCTGGTCCTGTGATAAACTTGCAATCTGTCCAGGATGTAACCTGCCTCTCACTCATTTACTGCAGATGACAAGAACCAGTTCCCAACAACTGAAAATAATTAAATTAGTTTAAAATGAGTGGGAAATTTCTCACCTAGAATTCCATCTTGATGATAACATCATCTATCTACTAAAATACTTGTATAACCAACTTTTCTGTTATTTTTTTATTAAGCATCAGCTTGAGTCAATTTTATGATTCCCCCCCCCAAAAAAAAAACAAAAAACTAAAAATATTTAAAATTGCAATACAAATTTTGTGATTTCAGAATCTGAAAATCAATTTGTTTTTTTTGTTTTTTTGAGGATCATCTTTTTCATATACGTTGCAATACATTTCTAAGCTACAACACAGCAAAATGTAACCACAGCTGTTGTTTTTTGTGGACTATATACAAACTACAATGGCAATTAACAGGCAAAGTAGATTTAGATGAAAACTAAATAACTTATCCAAAGTGGCTTTTAAAATCTGTGGTAATAAATCGTTTTCAAATTTGATCAAATTGCTATTAAAACAGTGTGATGATGATATTGTCCTCTTTGCTTTGTCCTCCTTGAGATGGCTCCATTGTGGTTTGTCTGAATGATTTGTTTCAACAGGAATATTAGTGCTGGAGCCATAATGAGAAGTAATGCACCACAATTGCTTATAGATCTTGAGAATAAAGCTTCATAATGCTAGGTTTCCTATTAGGTAATAAGAGTAATACTGTTTGTTTTGATCATATTAATTTTGTTGAGCTCTGCATACTGCAAAAATGATAAGATTTACACAAAAACTAAAAGATGATAATATTTGGCTCTTGAGATTAAATGACACGCTTAATACAGGAGAAGCTGTCTTCATGTTAAAGTGATGCTACAGTAGAAATGATTAGGTATTTTTAATTTGGTGATTTCTGTATTTAAAGTAGGGCAACAAGATGGTTACTGTATGACATTAACTCGGTGTCATAAAACAGACAGACAGAAATCCCCTTCACCTGAAATCCATCTCTACCCTTTGTTAGTCTAGACTAATTTTGACACACAAGAATATCATTGTTTCAAAGTTAAACTTAGCTTGTCCCTGTGCAGAAGAGCAACATCTGTCTTTATTAATGGTGCTTAACTCAGTACAAGAAATCCAGCACATGTAATTCATGCAATATTTAGATGAGGGGGTCAGAGTGCTCTTGGGGGACTGGAGGCAGACTCCACTGCTCCGACTGTATGATCGACCTGGGCCTCATATGGGGAGAGTGATGCCAGGTCTGATTGCCTTAAAGGACAAAACATCCCACAGCAATGTCATGCTTTATAACGCCCCCACCTGATGCTATACTTTTAACAGATAATGGTATTGCACATGTGCACATTAGAGTTTAAAAGGTTAAATGAAGAACACAGTTAATAAGAAAAACAGCAGGGACATTTATTTGGTGTTATGATCATCTAAAGATAGGAAGATGTAAGTTTTGCTCAGCTTTTAAGTTTTTAAAGTTATTCTGAGTGTTTTCTTCAATACTTTTTTTTTTAACTGTGATTGCACCTCTCAATAGAAGCATTATTCTGTGATAGGTGTGGAAACAAAAACTTTCTGGTTTGGAGAAACCAGATGTGTTTGATTAAAAGGTTGGGGTTCTGTTGGAACATGTTGCTCCCTTCTCATGCTATGTTGGTTTAAATAAATAACAAAACCTATGTTGAAGTTAAAACACTTATACAACACACAAAATATGTACAAGTTCAATTTTTTTTAGGTTTATTGAAGTTTTGCAGGTCTGTTGGGGGATGTGCAGCTGTAACTGCAGAGTTGATTTTTTTCTATGCTGATCTGCCTCTTCCTAAACCATATAGACTTTCTATGTTGGAAGTCATATTAATGCACTGGTCTCATTGTTGCTAAAATTAAAGATTAATGGATGTAATAAATAAGAAAAGCTAAACAGATGTGAAGTCCTTCATGTACGCGCACAAAAAAACGACAAACGAATTAAAATAAAACTGCATCCACAGGGTCAGGTGTCTATCTGATCATCACTGGTACAAACTTAGTTAAAACTTAAAGATATAAATAAGTTAGTATTTCCAAGAAAAACCTTTTTATCAAATGTGCTAATGTGATTTTGTAAATAATATTTTGAAAAAAAAGGAATAGAGAATGCAGGCTACTGATTGATATTTTTAAAAAAAATTAATTCAATAAAACATTTTGACTTCCACTTGAAAAAATATTTAGGCCCGATTTATTGGATTTTTTTCACGTAAACATGACAATTTTCATTAGAATATATATATATTTTTGTAATTTTCTAAAATAGCTAAAGTTTATATATCCTTTTGTCATTTTAAAATGTTTGGTGAATATTAAACATTCATGAATATCTATTTTTTGCACGAATAGAAAACACATTTAAATGGCTATAATCAGAGTAGTTTAACAAAATACATATTTTCAAAAACTTCCAAAGTATCTACTATTTAAAATAAGGTCTATGTTTTTTTCCCAAATGCAATTAAGTTTTTGTTCTATTGTTCATGTAAGTCATTTCCCACATTAAAACATTTTAATACCAGTTAAACATGGCAAAACACAAACAATAACATTACTTTAAACAAGGTTGTTTTGTTTATATGCAAATGTTTGTTCATCACAAATGTTATTTTTGTTAAAAGTATTTGTTAGAATTAGAAATCATGAGAATTTGTCTAGTCATTAAAATTTTAAAAAGTTCTTTTATTCCCTTACTATTTAGCTTTTTGCTTATATTAAAATAAGCAACCTTCCTAAATAAATAATTTTGTAAATTTACAGTTTTTGGTACATTCAACTGTAATGAATACAAAATAAAATTGTTGTGATTTGGTTGTTTTGTTTTAATTTCCTGTATGGCTGTTAATCAGTTCACTATTGTTTTATCATCTAAATTTACATACTTTCATTTCTTTTCTGTCCGTGCTCCTCTGCATCTTCATAGTCGATCGATTATCTCAACGGTTGGTGTTAGTCTGATGCATTGGGTATTGGCATTCCGACCCCAGCCAACCCCTGCCTCATGGCTCCTTCCGAACTTTGATGGCAGTGTCCATATCCATGTCACCAGTCTGACACTGTCCATACTCCATCAATAAACATTTAGGGAGGGCAGATTTTTCTAGGTTGAATAATTTATAGTGCATGATTAGAAACTCTATCCTGAGTGGCAGATCTGGTTGCTTGCATGTTTGTCTTGGATCTTTACAATAAAACATGACCTACTCTGATTAGAAAGTCTGGTGCTGAGGAACCTGCAGTGGTTGAGTATGTTTGCGAGAGACAAAGGAGTTGGGCTTGTTTTTAAAATATCGGAATAATACAGTAGAGACAAACTTCTATCAAAGCTCAGGTTTACTTTGGCTTTGTGCGCCTCAGAAAAGGGATTTACTTATTTCACCGAGGCATTTTATTTTCAATTACAGTTTTTTTTTTTCCAGACTTCAGAGGAAGGTTTATGTAAATTATAACTATTCAATATTATTTGGCAATTATGATAGAGTTGGATACCTCTTTTATTACTATATACAAATATGTTACTGGTATGCTTTTTGTTCCGTCAGCTTTTGTGTCAAACTGTTCAATTCAACATTGAATTGTGTAACATGCATAAACAGGTGTGCAACCTGTGGGAACTAAAAGCCCCTCTACTGTCCATGAGAATAAAAAGGAAATTGTCAGGCCATTATCTTTATTTGAAATGTACATATTTTTAAACAATTTGTGGTATTTTGTCAAATGCAAACTAAAACTTCAAACTTTACCATCTACTGGCTTTAGTGAAACATTGTTTTTTTACAATCTCATGTCACATTCACTCGATAGAAAAAACTGTTCAGAATCAGAAAACTTTTTTTTTTTTTTTTTTCAGTTATTAGAGGCAAACATGAGGCGGGAGTCTGGCAGACATGTTTTGTTCTTCACTGTGGCGCGTTTTTTCTTTATGGTTTAGAGGGACAGAGGCGAGAGCGCATCGCCAACTTTTCATCATACAGTATCCACGAGTGTGTGGTTGGGGTGGGCAGAGGGGTGTTATGTTCATTAGCACAGTCGAAAGGCCTGGGGGCATAAGCAGAAGAGGAGTGAGTGAAGGGGTGCAGGGAGGGAGGGGTGGCTTGTATGGAAATTGACCAGTGTGCTGTAAGTGTTCATCTGGCATCGGCCTTTGAAGTGAGCTGTTCAACACTGCAACCAGCCTTGTTCTTGATAATTGCCTAAATGATCTCCATGGAGCATGGGGTTGTGTTACAACTGAACTAATCCAGGGGCAACCCACTGATTTGACAGAGAGCTCCTCAGCACCCACTCTCCCCACCCTTTGCCCAAACAACAGCCTGTCTTCCCTTCTGTTTATTGGACTAACACACCAGGGGGCATGATTGCCAGTGTTGTGGGTTCTGGAAGCGTGGGGTACATAAGGGGCGGCGATGTTCTGTTTGCTGTGGGGTTGAAGGCCTCTGTGCTCCCCAAGGTTTGGCACACGCTTAACCCGCACTGCTTGACTTACCCTCCTCTAGTCCATTGATATGGAAATACACAGCAGCCTCATTTGCAAATCAGGGAGGAATAATTAGAAGTTCTTAGTAACAACAACAATAATACACATGTCTGATCCGAGCTAAACTGTTCTCTTTTTGTCATGTTTGCTGCTTCTGGCAGTCTGACCATCTCTCTTACCCCTCACTACCGCTACTTGCTGCACCAGGGATACTGGTGGGTGGTGGGGAATCCTGAACAACTACAGCGTTTGGCCTTTTTGGAGCCTCAAAAAGGCTTAAGGAGCCAGTGGAGCATGGAAGCCAAGCAGAGCCCTAGGCCAAGAATTCTGACAGATGAGCAAAGCTTGGGTCGGAGACCTTTCTGGGATTCAGCAAGGTCAGAGCAGAGAGCAAAATAGAAAGGAAGTGATGCCGACACCTTGAGACGTGAGCTTTACAGGTCCTGAAGGAAGTATGAGCATCAACACGTGTCTAATAAAAGGTTGATGCCAAAATGATAACTGAAAGTTTATTTAATAGTGAAACAAGTGTTGTATAAAAGTCTCTGTCTGTTAGAACAAATAAACAAACCCAAAAAAAAAATACAGTAAAAGAACACCCAGATTACAGGCAGATAGAATAAATGGATGATGGGAATGGAATAAACAGCATCTGTTTCGGGAATGTGACTTTGTGCACTGACTGGGAAAAATAGATTATTATGTCCAATTTACATGCAGTGATGGTACTTCAAAGAGTGGGTGTCATGTTAGTGCTCTGGTGCCAGGCGTAATGAAGAGCACCCCTCCCACTGTCCCAGGACAGGCCCAGTGGCGCAGTATCAGGTAGACGGAGGTCCCATATAAAAGCGGCCTCTATGAATTATAAATCATAGGCCACTGGAGCCAGAGCCTGTGGGATACAGAGAGGGTAAGATGGAGCATATTCCCGAAACAAAGGACAGCAGTGGGAGGGGGTAGGTACAGAGATGGTGGGTTACTGTCATACAGTAAAACTTAAAATCACAGATCATTTCTTGCTCTATTTTTGTCTAATAAGACTAAAATACTTTGCTGTCATGGTATTAACATTTTAAGCCATCAACACTTTGGAGATCTAAAGTTTCCCACGTTATGTTTGGGCTCACATGAAAAGATTTCTGGACCAGCAGGAGTTCTTTAGTCCTCCCCACTGGTCACTGGATTGCAGGCCTGGTTCAGTCAAAAGTGATTGAATAGAAATATTGTTATATATATATATATATTTTTTTGAGGGGTGGGGGCATACTGATGAAAGGTTGATTGATATGGTGTCAGGCGGTCTGTGATGGATTAAATTGTGTGTGCAGACGTAGTGGCCCTGGCCAGTCATGGCTGTTGCTGCCTTTTCCGCCAGCCACTGCTGCGGCAGCTTTAAGAAAATTTGATTTTCACAGCTCAGAAACACACGGCAGGCCCTTTCTCTCCGCTGTCTGACTTCCATTTAGTTTGAGAGTGCACAAGTGATTCTTTATTGGATGAAATCTGCACCGGATTGGATAAAGTGTTAGAGCGCTGAGCCATCTATCACTATCACCGCCCAAGCTCTAGTTTCATTTAAAAAAAAAAAGAGAATGAAAGAATAAAAAAAGTAGAAGAAAAACAGACACCCATAGGATGTTGGAGATTTGTAAATTAACTGTGGCAAAGAAAAGAAAGATCTATCCTCGATCCACTAAACCTGTTTCCTCTGTTGGAGAATACCATGCTTTTCTCTGTAGAGATGCCTCCATGACTTACTGATCTCTGCAGTTCTCCTGTCTCTCTACTACCTAACACCTTTACTTAACTTGCTTTAAAATTTATTTTGTTTAACATAAGAGCAACTGTTTTTCCCTAGTGTGGCTCTCATTACATCTATTGCTAATCATTGAGGCCTTGTGAAAATAAAAAGGCCTCATTTTAAAGCTCTCCTTTCAGCCCAGTTTTGTTTTCTGTTTTTACTTTTATAAATCCTGTTCCATATGTGACCAAACTCAGTTCTGAAAAATAGGAATAAAAATACTATGTAGCAAGACAAAAAAAGTAGATAAGACTGTATGAAGCATCTGTTTCTCTGCTGAACCAATCTGATGGTTTAAGCAGTTATTTTATTGCTTTAGACACATTTGTTGACTGTCTTTCTTTATAAATTCCATCTGTACTTTTCTAGTTTGAGCTAAAATACACAAAATTGGCAGAAGCATATGTTAAAGCGTGGTGAAATGGTGTTTGGTGAAATAGACAGAAATTTGGATAACTTGTGTTTTGAGTTGTTTTTTAATTGAAATGTTGCAAATTGAGCTACACAGTGATCACAGGACTGCCTCCCAGCCTTTCTGGCTGAGAGTTTGCATCTTCTGCCAATTTTTTAGGGTACTACAGTTGATTCCCACAGACTCGAAACATATGTTAAGCTAATTGGTAAGGTAACTGTAAAATGTTGTGTGAGTGGGAATAAGAATATTTTTTATTTTTTCGTCTCGTCTGTGTATGGACCGATGGACTTGTGACTTGCGCAGTGACTCCTGGAGATCATTGTGACCTGGCAAGAAAAGAAAATGGATGTTGCAAATACAGACCATACTTTACTTATTGATCATCAAAGTAAGCTGTTTAATCTGAATTTTACCTTTGCACTATAACAGACCAAATAACACACATTCCCTGATACCCTTTTCAGCCAGACTGAAAGAGGGTATCTGAAGTCGACCACAGACCCGCCCTTCGTGGCCCTGTAGACTTGTGAATTAGTCAGACTTGTTTGTTTGCTCATGTCTGACCACCCCTTTTCCATTCATTTTTAAACACAGTTACTTATGTCCCCCTGTCTGTCCATTAGTGTGGCGCTGTATGAAGCAAATGGCCATGAATTTACCTCAAGGCGATGCAGTCTAGAGCTTTGAATAGAAGGAAGAGCGGGTGGGGTGAAGAGCTTTGGGGAAAAACTTGCTGCAAAAATTGTGAACCTCCTATGTATTTCACTTCATCCTACATAATTCAATATGATATGCATCTTGGATGATGTAAATCTGTTCAGAGGTACCTTCTATTCTAAGCCTTTACCCTTAAATGTCTCTGTGGTTGAAGTGTCCTGAGGCAGTTTGGACCCACCAGCCTTCTCCACCCCCAGTCTTAATAAATCATTATGGAGCAGAGCTGCACTTATCATGCTGGTCAGAGACCTCTAATGAGCGCAGGGACCCCGACTCTGCACAGCACCAGAAATATTTTATTAGGAGCACATTTAAACAGACACTATTCAGGATGTATAACCACACTGCTGAGCTCCATGTGCCTCTGAATCATAAATAACAGGCCCAAGTCTTCAAATTGTATGTAGATATGCTTATTGTTACGTAGCAAACTATCTTTAAGACTGACTTGTCCACAGGAACATTGTCAAGAGCTCAACAGCTTCTGAGGGGTCTCATGACCTTTGCTCCTTTATAGCTGTAGTAGCTTTTCTAAGTCAAAATTTTACTTGCATGTCAGAGCTAAGTTGTCTCTCTGAGCATTGCTAACTGAATGGGCATGTTTTTATAAAGGAATATTTATCTCTGGAATTAATTGACTAAGATCAAATTTATACATTAATGAACTTATAGTCTTAAAGAATTTGACTCAAATATTTTGTTGTGCCCTGAAGTTTTATGCAACTCACATCTCCCATTTTTAATTCGTCATCTTCATTATACTTGTTGAATTACTGGAAGTCAGAGACTGCTAAAACAAATCTAATCACATGTTCACATAAATTCTACAGTTGTACAAATAAAACTCATTGTTTTAATTTTCACCTCGAGGAAACTGTATTTTTTTTTCAACCCCTATTTAAAACAGCGTTGTGAATGACAGGACTGCACCTTTTATGTGTGTGGGTGAATCATTTGCTCTTGTACTTTTGAGAAGGAAAAAAAAAAAGAAGTATTCACTTCAGCTCTTTTAGTTTTTTTTCCTCTAATGAATAATTGCAATTTAAACTCATTGGTGAGACATTTAGAGGTAAAATGAGAACTTGACAGGATTGTGTCTTTTATTGTGTGGGTGAAGCGTCTGCTGTTGTACTTTTAAAAAATATATATATGTGTGTGTGTGTTTCAGCTCACTTATTTTTTTTCCCATAATGAATAATTGCAATTTAAACTCATTGGTTAGGCATTTAGAGGTAAAATGAGAAATTGAAAGAGATCATATCACAGGTTAAAGCCAGTCTCTTTGATATAGGCAGACTATCATTAAAGAAATGCTCAAGCTCTTAGCAATGAATCCACCATTCAGAAACACCTGACCCTCGATAATGGCAAGTACATTGTTAATGCATCATTTTATTAATAAGTTGGAAAATTGCCTAGACCACTGAACAAAGGCAGAATGAGCAAGGGCTCACTGACAGTAATAATAAAAGGTAAGAAAGTCTTTCTTTTACATTTCTTTTAAGTTTTCAACATCCAAGACTGAGGAAAACTAGTAAAAAAAATCATTACGTGGCTGTTTCATCTTACTTTTTTCTTTGCAGCACAGAAACACCGGGCTGATTAGAGATGACTAAAACCACGTTCCTCCTCTCCTTCCTCCTCTGTGCAATTTTTATTTTTTAATGGAAAATCAGCCCTGAGCTCGTTTACTCAGGAACAGAGGCATATAAATGTTTTAAAATTTAACCAAAAAAGAAAAAGAAAAAGGGAAGAAAATGGAATTGAAGGAGGAAAAGATGGTAATATAAGAAAGATTTTATTCTTAATAATGCATAAAGCAGTCCTCCTATACTCCGTTTTTCTCTCTGCTGACTGCTGTTTGACGAGAATACAAGCTTTCCCTTTGCTGAACTCCAGCAAGGTAAACGTTGTGCAGTGAAGATAGCTGTCTGATGAGGCCAATATATATGGCACTTACCGGGGGATGGAGAAAATGGCATTACTTGGACAGAGGACTAGATCAGAAACAAGGTTAGAATGGCAGAAAAGGCCCCAGGGGAGGCCGGGCAAGACAGCGACTCAGCTGTAGCACCAAAAGCTGCAAGGTCTTTTAAAAGATGCCTAAAAGCCAGAAAACCTTTTGTTTTATTTACATATAAATTTAAAAAGCAATAAAAATTAAAATTGCTTTAATTTTTTTATTAAGGCATCAAATTGTACCTAAATAATTATGTTGTTTAAAAGTGTTCAGTCTGTTATATTTTGTAATGACCCGTATGATGGTTTAGCTTAATGATGATTGTCAAGGAGAGAACACCATTTTTATGTTATTTCGCCTGAATCCTCAATGACTAGCCAGTGGTCTCTAAGTACATATGAATGTACAGGTTGAGAATATGGAGAAAGAAAGCGACATGGAGTTGAAGGAAGAGGGTTTTGATTTCTGAGAAACAACTTTCTGATCTCCTTTTATGTTGGATCCTGCATGCTCAGAAGCAGCTTCCCCAGGGTTCAAGCTCTGCTCACAAAGTTCTCTGCAAGGCTCCTCAGTGTAACCGCGAGGCCACGGCTCTTTTCCACCTCAGTGATCACGTACACCCCCCACCCCCACCCCCCCAACCAAGATTCGCATGTTGACACTGGGTTTCAGGAAGTGTTCTCTGATAATGTTCCAGTATTGATCAGCCCTCTATGATGATAACTGCTGGGAAAAAAGACCTGAATTTAATCTGCAGCGACTTGTAATACTGGATAATGGATAGGTGGCTCAGCATGGGGGTAGGGTAGGGGTTAAGGTTGTTAGGTCTAGGGGTTGACCGAAAAAGGGGGCCCCTCCTTTGCATCTGCAGTCATGAGAGTCAAGTTCAGCCAGAGGGTCTGTCAGGGGACAGGAGTCTGGACGTCATGTCCATCTGGATCAATCTGCATAGAGAGGTTTAGCTGAGTGAGACAGAAACTCCTGGTTAGTGCCATAAGAAGATGACTGAAGGGAATGCTTGGTTTGAAAAATGTGATTTTGGTAAGCAGAGGAAAACGAAACCTCTAGCCTCGGTGAATGCAATGCAAATCGATTTTCAACATCACCATTACTGCTTCTATCTTACTGCTTCATGTTTCTTTGGCTTACAGTATGTTTGTAATAGAAGGACGTGGTCGTAATGGTTTTATTTGAAAACTAAAAAAAAAAAAAACTTATCAAATAATACTTAAAAAAAAAAACATAACTCAATTTAAATATCAGTATACAAATTCTCCTCCAAGCATAAATCTTGACAATTGTTTAGTTTATTAGTAGACTTTATGCATTTGTGAATGTGCATGTGTGTGCGTGCATATAAGGCATTCATGAGATTAGTGTGAACCCTGTCCTCCCCGAAGGTGCAAAGGCCAGGCACACTGCTGCTGCTCATATGCATCTCTTTTATAGTCTATTGTGTGTAATCACAGTTCGCTCGCTTCTCGGTGCCAGACTTTTGACCCCTTTTATTTTGCTGTCCATTTTCAGCTGCTCCGCAACATAACAGGCATTAGACCGCTGAACAGATGTGCAGGGGGGAGGAAGCCAGTAAAGCCTAATGAAAGCTTTTGAAACATTACATTTTTAGGAACAGATGTAAAAAGAAAACAAAAAAAAAAACATGCTGTTTTAGTTTTGAAGATTGTGTAAAGAGAAAAAAAAAAGCTTGGTTAAAATCACAATGTGAATCTTGAGCCGTGTGTCTGCGAGGATCCCTGGGATGCAAGTGCGTGCACGTTGTCCGTGCATCTCCAGGCTAGACAAAGCGTGCATCTCCTCGGCAGTTCCCCCTCTTGTCACTGCAGAGGCCTCAGCGAGTGCGAGCGTGTTATCAATCTCACGTGGGCCAGTCGTGGTGTCAGGGCAGCGGTGGATCAGTCTCTCCCTCCCTCTCTGCCTCTCACTTCCTAGTCCTCTCTGGCTCCTTATTCATCCTTTTTCTTTAACTGTGGGGCAGTGAGAACACTGGGTCAGAAGCAAACCTATGCAGCACTCATCTTTGTACGGGATAATTAATGCATGCCAAGCTGGAGGGCCGTCTCACCACCTGACTACTCCAAACAGGTACCAGTGCCTTCCTTTTATCTGTTTCACTTTGTCAACTGAGCTTTGCTGACTGACTGATTTGCTGACTACTGCTCATTTGGGTTTTCACTTTTCCACAACCTCCCTCCCTCTCTTCACTCCAGTCACTCCTTTTTTACCCCCCCCCCCCCTTTTCCCAAAAAAAACACACACACCTCTACTGTACAACAAACATGTGCGGTCCCATCTCTGAGCAACTTTTAATAGTATTTGCTGGAGTGAGAGTACATAGCTTGGGTTCCCTCTACACTGTGTGGGTTTACAGGTTTACAGGTGTAAAGTCAGAGAGGCACATTTTCTGCTCTGAGGTGGCAAATGTCATGTTTTTGAAGTTGAAGTGGGTTGTCTTTACTGCTCTGGGCTGTACCAGGCGCTTCAGCACCTCTGATCGCCTCTGATCGACTTTCACAAAGGTTACAGCTTCTCTCTTTTCTGTGATTTTTGTGCATTTGATGTGTTATTCCTTGCTGAGATAAAAAAAAAAGAAAAAGAAACTAAGGTATGTGGCAAACTGCAATGATTTTGACACAAGTAAATCTGTTTGTATGCTTTGCAACATTGTTACATTGTAGCCTGAAGTGGTTTCTGGTTCGTTTCACTTTCTTCAGATAAAAAAAATTGAAAATATCAGAAAGGGTTTTCGTTTAAAAGTTTTTTTTTTTTTGAGTCATTAAGTTATTTAAACATTTATTTCAGTTATTTCTGCCATTGTTTATCATCCTGTAACCATATTTAAACTGATTAAACAAACATTTATCAAATATACATGGCCTAACAAAACAACTAAATATGCCCATTTTTACTCTAAAATTCGAGCAGTTAAAAAGTTGCTCAAAAGCCTCTTTTTAAAGTTATTCTTCCTCCTTTTGATGGACAGATTGGATCAACTTTCAGGGTCCTGTGGGCATGCAACAACTTCACAGATTTGAAGGAAAAGGAAGAGGTGTTTCCTCTAAATGTCACTCTGAGTTTTAGATGAAAAGATTTTTTTTTTTTCTTTTTTCCAAAGGGTCAGCACAAGAGTTTCTACGTTAGCTGTTGCTCTGGGAGCTTTTAAAAGGCAACTGTTTGAGAAAGCACATGGCATGTTTTTCAGAAGCTTGCTCAAGAGCTGACATCCTGTATGGTTTGTGTTCTAATACATCTTAAATGCATTCCATTTATTAGATGAAGCCTTGATAACCTGCTTAGAAGTTGTTTTAAACTGAATTTACACGTACATCCACCAGTCCACAAAGGTTAATGGCTGACAAATTAACCCCTGCAGCATTATCTTACAAATGGCCTGCAGCATATGATAACCTATAATCAATATCACCAATTATATGTCAGGAAGAGGCTGTTGGCCATGACCTGTGTCTCATGTAGAGACTTTCTGAGGAAACAAGATCTCTTCCACTATGCAGATGAAGGATATCACCCATGCTGATAACATTAGAGACACCTGGGACCACCTATCATCCTTCCACTGCATCTATTTGGCTGATTCTGTTGCTTCATAACCCTCCTTTTCTTCAGTTCATCTTTGTCTTTGTGTCAGCTGCATCCTCTGAGTCATCTTCTTACTTTCAATTTGCTTTGTGGACATTTTTTGTTTTAAAATTATTTTTTTCCTGCTTTTAGGAATATGTTTGATGTGGTTCGTTTCATAAATATTTATCTTTAACTTTTACTTAAAAGATAGAATCTGACATTTTAGTTCTTGAGGCAATTTTTCTGCATTTTTTTAGAAACTGTTTGAATCTGGTTAGAAATATCATAACTCTGGAACAAACAAAAATATATTTGCAAATCACTCCTGAGCCTGTTGAACCACCTGAGTGTCTTGTGATGCTTAAAATGATTTATATTTGATGTTTTTCTTTTCCAGAACAAGGCCTGAAATAACAATATTACAGAAAATATAATCAACATGAATATATTTCCTGTATGTTTAATCTTAATTTTATTTTTTTTAAAGTACAAGAGTTAGTTAACTTCATGTTATTTAATTATTTCCAGTTTTAGAGAGTATTACTGGAATCAAGTTATGATTTACATTGCAGAGAGTGTCATTTACATTTTACTGGTGTCATAAAGAAAAAATAAATTAAAAAAGCAGTGTCATGATCAAAAACTCGTATGTCAGTGAGGTATTAATTAATCAAAAAAAAAGCCTAAACCAACGTTGG
>JARVJO010000164.1:3026688-3046628 GCA_031762555.1 Cynodonichthys magdalenae | reverse complement strand
CCACCACTTAAAATAGTAATAATAAAATCACGACTAACAATGTTTTTTACATGAATATATAAACTCAGTGAGAGTAAAAAAATAAATTATATTGAAAGTCTTTACAAATATTAAACATTTTAAACATCAATAAACCATTGATGTCGCACATATAATAATATAATAAAAAGCTGTATATGTTGAATTTCTCGAATTATTAGGAGCAGACAGAGGGGCAGCTGGTGATGGTCACTGACTGCAGAGACCTTGAACTTCACCGGAGCTGGCTGGAGGGGGTGGCGGGTGGGGGTCTAAGGTGGGGGCCAGCGGAGAGCCATATGCCTTCAAGTGACTGCCGTTAGCAGCCCAGGGTGAGGAAAGCTTATAGCAGAGTTTTATTTTAATTTTAATTTTGTGGCCCTCTGATGTTAAAATTCAGCTTTTCAACTCATTAATTTTTTTTTTGGTTTGTTTTTTCTACATAAATGTACCTTATTATAAACTCTCTGTTCAACGTAAAGGCTACAAATTATATTTTATTTAACAAATCGAAATTTAAATGAATTAGGTTTTAGGATTTTTTAAAAAGAAATTTGACTATAAAGGCCTCATGTTAAATATAAGTGTTTCAGTTTTTACCGACAAAACACACAGATGTATTACTTTTAATTTCGTCCCTCATCTCTCCCTTATATTATGGCTTAGTGTTTTTTTTTAATTTAACAAGAAACATATACATTTTTTCCTCTGGTTGCTCCTGAAGTCTCCATGACTGTTGAATTCCGCTGGTCCTGTTTTATTTCAAACACACGCACTATTTAGTTTCACGAACGTTAATTGATTTATGATCAAACATTCTCGCCAGTAGATCCATTTACATCCTGCATTGATGTTTCAGATTGCTATTTTTTGCTGTACATCAATTTTGTTTTTGCCCTATGTAAGACTACAGGCCTCATCCTTTGTGTGTGTGATATGTCAGCTCCTGCAGCATGATGTCATGTTTGAAATGCCTTTGGTCTTTGAATGACTGCAAGTAGCTGCTAATAACAAGGACTAAATAAACTTTATTGTTTTTCTTTTTTTTTTCTTCTGAAGGAGAGGGAGCTGACGCGATGGGGAGGGATGAATAAATGATGTTTAGAGCTGAAACTTGAAAGCAAAGTCAAATATTACTTGTTTGCCTATTGAATCATAAAATACAAAAACAGTATTGTCAAATAAGGTTTATGAGCGCATATTTGGTGCTGACTTCTGCCTTGATAAAAACTGTTAATATTAGATTTTTTTATGGTGACAAGAAAGTTTGGCAAAGCTTATTAACTCCCTTTTAAATTTCACTAAACTGTTGTGTGTCAGTTCATGTAAAGCAACACAAAATGTTTTGTTTTCCTTAAATTATAATCATTTGTCAAGAGAAATTTAATCTTTCTTTTTTACTCCTTTGATTTGAGGTTCAAATATTTTGTTGTTTGACTTCGGAGAGGCGGATTACAGAAACAACCTTCAGGTCCAACGTGTTGCTGAGTCTAATTGGTGCATTCATGTTAACAAAGGGCCCATTAGAATATAATGAATATTAAATAGACGGAATGAACTTGTCAGCCTCAATTGGGATCAGGCGCCACATTCCTTAACAGTTGGCCCGCGAGGCAATTAATGCAAGCTATTACCCCGCGATAAAAGCCTAATTAGCACCAATTACTCCAAAAAGGGAGGGGTGTAAAAAATAAATAAAAGAGAGGAGGGGTTCGTTAATTGGGGGAAAAAAATACAAATCCTCTCCGAAAAAGAAGGTTGAGGGGGTCCTTATAATAAAAGCGTCTCTCAGCGCTAAACACCATTCACATTCAAATGAGAGCAACAAAGTTAGGCTCAGAAACAAGCACGCGCGGGCGCACCCCCCCCCCCCTGTTTTTTGTGAACGCGACCCGTGGAGTGTTTTGTTAATTCTGCAGGAAGCAGACACCCCATCCAACCACGTTTACGGAGGGGAAAAAAATACAGTTTTAAACCTACACAAAAATACATCAAAATAAAAATCAGGCATTTTCAATACATTCTTCTTATTCTTTTTTTTTTTTTTGTCTGACCTTACAATTTTATGACACACAGTTAAGCTCACACAACAGCAGAGTGGCAGAATAATCTCATTGAAATAATAAAAAAGGGTGGGGGTGCGCTAAGAAAAGGACTTTAAATGCGTTTAAGCTACAGTGTGGAGAGCAGAGCCCTGCACCTGTCTCCCTCTCGCTGGAGATTCGCACCCCTCCTGCTGCCACTCGCATTGAAGAATCGTGTGTGTGTGTGTGTGTGTGTGTGTGTGACAGTGTGTGTGCGACCAGCCATGCATGTCATATTTCTGACCGACACACACACACGCTCGCGCGCAAACAACGCCTTTCCTGCGGCATTTGTCTCTTTCTTGTGCGCTGCAGTGAATATGTGACCTAAATAACAATTTTATCGTCTGTTCTCCCTTTTAGTCTTCTCATAAGAATAATCTGTAACAGTGCACGTTTTGTCTCGTTCAACCCCCCCCCCCCTCCTCCTTATGCACGGTAAAGTCTTTGATGAGTGTAATATTAACATGATAAGGAGATGTCAATGAAAGGCTCTCTACCTGACTGAGCACGAGGCTCTGGGATATACTGGCTGTAATGTAATATTAATGCATGCACGCGGTTGTTTCTTATCAGGAGAGATCTCAACCAAAAATGTCTTCCACAGGGACCCGCTTAGAGTGAAGCTCACATAATAGGAATGATCACTTTTTTTTTTTTTAAGTATCTGAAAAATATCCCTCCACTTGAAGAAATAAGTGGCAGGAGTTTAGAAAAGCTTGGATTCTGGAGGGCCATGGCATTCCATTTTTCAGCTGCTCTCATTTTATTTTTGTGACAGGTTATCACATTTTATTGTTTAAAAAAAAAGACAAATTAAAAATACTAATTATGCAGAAATTCAAGCAGAACAATTTTAATAATTAAAACAAAAATGAAAACTAAGCAATTTCAGTTGTCAAAACATTCAGTTTTACTTTTTTTCATGTAAATTACACAGCTGTTTTGTTTATTACATTCTATAGTTTTACTTTTTGTTATGAAATGTTAAAAGCACATTTAGTTTTAGTTGAATAGTTTTTTTTTGTAAAAGGCCTGACTTAAATTTTCTTCTGCCAGCATAGGTTGAGGTGTATTTAAATAAATAATGCTGTCAGCTGTATTGATTGTGGAACAGCAAAGGTGTAAATAAAACAGAGTGCCGATGAGTCCGGACCTGTGAGCAGAGAACACCCCAGGATAATGAGGCATGATGCTGCCAGAGACGAGGCCTCCTTCTGAATAAATCCCAAATTATTACCCAAACCCAATGAACATTCTCCTGGGGGCCATAAGGTCAAGTCCAGGACCTCTGACCTCACAAAGTCTGGGTCTGGAGTGGAGGTGACGCAGCAGACTGAACATAGCTGCTGCTGCTGTTGAAGATGATGATGGCGGTGAGGAAACCTGGTTGTTGTCTCTCTGCAGCCTGCTGTCTTCAGCTCTGCCAACGCTCCATCTATTATTTAGTACACTTATTAAAAGTTATTTCAGACCCATCAGGTTCAACCAGATGACCTGAGAAAGGGGGGCAGGGGGATCTTGAGTGGCCAGACAGACTGGAAAATCCAAATGGACAAAGTGGAACTGCTAAAACACACAGGCTTGAAAACAAACAGAAAACACAGTTTGCATTATTAAAATGCATTCGCTTAAGAGAGTTTTTTTTGTTATTTACAAACACAATATATTTAATTAATATATACTATATATATATATGTCTTGAAAAACATTTAAAAAAACGTTTTTGTGAAAACTGAAACAAATCTTTTTTTTTATAATAACTGGACCTTTTACAGAATGTTTTGATTTGATTATAATTAATTTAGAAATTTGAGAATTTGATTTCCAAAAAATAATTTTGAACTATTTTAAATCAGGATATAATTTACAAAATGAAATTGTATTTAATTAAATCATTATGCCAGTGTTTAAATTAGTAAAACTACCTGCAAAATTGGAAGTACTAATTCAACTATTTTAATTCCAAGTCTTTAGTGGATTTTAGGCAAATTATAATTAATAAGCATTAAGTTTCATAATAAGTAAGAAACAGTTTCGGCTCAAAGGCGTTGGTCTAATCCTTCAGAAATTGACTTAACTTATGTCTCCACGCAGCTTTTGTGTTTGGCCTCTGCACAGTTTTAAATATTGAAATCTTTGGTGAAAAGGGATGACATAACCTTTTCCCCCTTAATGAGATGTGTACCCATGTACTTCCCATCTGTGTCCAGAGAGGGCAGGGCTATCATGTGTGGTGGGGGGTGGGGGAATGGGTGAGAAACGTATGGAGCAGGAGCTGGCCGAGGCAGAAAGGTCAGCGGAGGCAGGAGACAGGCGGGCTGGCCGACTGCTAAAGCTTTGAACCTAACAGATGGTGAAGGTTAGGTGACGTCCCCTCGCCTGGCCTTTCCCCAGTAATTGAGGATAATTTGAGTACCAAAGAGAGCGGGCCTGTCCACTGTTGGGCCCAGAGAGGAGAGACGGGGTTAATATGAAAATGATTTTGCATTACGGCTGGCTTTTGTGAGGCTGGGCGCAGTCCTAATCCTGGCCTGAGGCAGCAGGAATGAAGAAGTGTCACCCTGGGTCCAGGCGCCACGCCATGCACATGAATACATCTCCAGCCCATCGCCCTGTGCCCCCCATTAACCAGCACTCTGCCAGGACCGATTACACACACCCACTCAGGAGCTGGCCTGGCTTTGGGGGCATTTTAGGGAGGCTTGGGAGTGAACTGACATCACTCCTTATCTCAGAAGAACAAAAGAGGTACAGAAAGATATCAACTGGGATTTTCCACCTCCTGCAATAGGAGAACTTTAATTACTTTCAAAATAAATATTTTTTTACTCAATAACAAACATGCAAATTGTATGAAATTTAATATTTTGTTTTTTTTACCTATTTTCAGAGAAATACTTGCTTTACAGCTCTTCTACGTGAGTGTTTTTCAAGTTGCAACTTTGGATTCCCTTCTGTCCACAAAGTTGCCTCTTTGGTTTGATGAAGTCACTTAGAGCTATTGATTTAACAGTCAAACTGAGCATGTTAACCTGAAGAGCCTTGGAGGGAGTTCCTGGGGAAATGGAGGTGCCCCAGGAAACGCCTCTGAATCTCCAACAAGTCACAGCAGACAGGAATGTCATTTAGAATAAATGGGGCCTGAGACCTTGTGGAAGTTTGTCTTGTGTCAAAGATTCCTGAATATTTTTTTAACAGAAAAATATATATATATATCTTTAAAAGCTGCAGCAATTCTTTGTGAAATCAACACTAACTTTTGCTTAAAGAATAATAATAACAAAAAAAAACAAAGAACAAAAATTTAATCCTTTTAGACAAGAAGGTTGGTTAATAGTCGCATTTAAGAACACTTTCTGGACTTTTCCGTCTTCAAAATAAACAGTCATTCTAACAACTTACAGTAAATGAAATGTAGCATTTAAAGAATACATTAAATGACAGTTTTTGCACCTTAATGCTCAGTGTTTCAGTCACTGGGTTCAGAACACAGATTTGCAATCCTGACAATGAATTTTCAATATTTGTCCATCTGTACACAGTGGTTCAAAAATGCCTAACATTCTTTTCTGATGCCCCAAAGATGTGATGATTTACTTTGTAACTGTCCCGTTTCCTGTTCTTGTGATGAGGTCGAGCCACTCTTTGTATGAATGCATGAAGGTGAAGTATCTGCTGTGCTGTTGAGCTGGGTGGCCCTTGGGCTCCCCCAGGTGTAGTCCAGATGAAGGGGTCTTTACAGGCGAGTCCCTGCTGCGGTGCCCTCTGCTAGTCCGTCTTGCTCCCCAGAAGCAGCAAGCTTTAAACTGGCTCGGCCTGTGACCCCTCCTCCGGCGCTGCTTGTCTTCGACGGGAAGGGACCTTCCCGGCCCTGGGGGACAGTTTCTGGCTGTAACTGAGGTCCTCATCTTTTTCTACCTGTCTCTTTGCTTTCTTCACACAAGGGAGTCCCCACCACTGAAGCTTTTTTTCAGAATTGAAACAAGTTCAGGTTCATGTACAGAATAAAGCTAAATAATGATTTATTGGCTCCACTTACACCATTGATTTTGTTAAAAGAGAATAACTGTCGAAAAGATGGAGTTTGTCTCACTTGGCCTGAAACAGGGCAGCTCTTTGCCTCCATTTTCCTCTCTCTCTACCCCACCTCCTGCACTTCATGTGGATTGGTCAGTTGTCGGGTCAGTCGTTCTCTCTGAGGAGGACGGTTGAATAAAAATTGTGTACCGCTGCTCTAAACAACGAGAGAAGCAGCTGTTTTATGCAGCTCATAAGCCTTTTTCCTTTTTCTGCAGCACAGACTCACACGCTTGCTTGCACACACACTCACGGCATGATTGAAATTTTTTTTCCGTCCTATTCCATAATGCAACTCATATATCAGTAAATCACATGAAGGAAAATTTATCTGGCAGTTAAAATTTTTATTTATTTGCTTCTTTGCAAAGGGTGCATTTCTTTCTTTTTTCTTTTTTTTTCTAGTCAGAGATGTTATTTTTGCATGTGTTTTCTATTTTGTGAGTTGTAAACGTAAAAGCAGATATATGACGGTGTTCTCTGCACTTTTATCTTTAGATTATTTAACTTTTTTTGTTTTTTTCCTCCTGTTGGAAAACAGTCATTCCTTTGACCTACACAATCACGGTAGGATGTATGTATTTGAACAAAAACAAAAACAAAAAAAAAAAAACCTCTTTTAAAAAAGATCAACTGTACAACAAACCCAGGGCAGCCCTTTGAAAAGCCTTGCCAAGAGATTTACTTTACCTCATAGATAATAATATTTCTAGAACTTGGTTTAAATTTCAAGTGTCTTGGGTTTATATATATAAAAAATGGAACAAAAGAAAGCCAGTCTCTAAACTGCAAATATTATTTGCTGGTTGAGCAAAATGTCAAGGCTGCCTTTTTTTGTCTCACACACAGAACCGGATGTAGTGTCTGGCAAATCCCAGAATAAACCTCAGAATATATTATTATTCCCTTGAATTTGGACAGATTATAAAATCATCATTATGAATGGTTTGAAGAAAACTGTTAATACTTTTAAGACTTTTTTTGTCTGCTTGATTTTCTTTATGTATAATTTCTGATCATTTTGTCCTGAATTTAAATCAATGTTTACTTTGTTCTTCCTTGTCAAGTTCATATTTTTAAAAATATATACACAAGTATTGTTTTAACAACTGTATTTTCAACAGTTTTTACATGATATGAAGCCTGATTTATTTTGATGATTGAATATATTAAAAAGATGTGCTAGCTTGCTTCACAATATCTTTCTTCCTGGATGATAAACACAACAATAACTATTTCTTGGTAATAACTATAGTTGGGGAACCAAGTAATGTCCTGTTCCCTTGATCATTCTCATTGAGCCATGATGAAAGCACATGAGAATTTGTTATAGGGTCCTGGTGTGACATCCATTACTCCTTAATATCCTGCAATGTTTCCACTCCTCTCTTTAGATATTTTTTCTCTAAAATCCACATCACTGTGGATATAACAGCCCACCTCAGCATGCACATTCCAACCTCTTCAATCTCATTGTTGCACATTTTTGCCCTCCTTTTGTTTATTTGAACTCATCAGAGAGGGATCATTAAAAAGCTGCTGCTGTTGCACTGCTGAGTCACTTTTCTTTTAATTGGATGCAGCTTTTTAGTAAACCTCCGTGGCTGGATACATAGAGGAACATCACTGTCTGTAATTTGGTTTTCCTTTGTAGTGAGACCTTGTCAGAAGCAAATAAACTCACCGGCCAGGCAACTCCTTTTCTTGCAAACTCTTGCACCTCAACAAGAGATCCTTCTCTGTCATCTGATGCTCCACTCTACTTGGAAGAGACCTGGTAAGGGGAGTGCGGGGGTCGAAGAGAGGGGATGTTTTAGGGAAAAGGAGAAAAGCCACAGCCTCGCTATCATTTTTATTTTTATTTATTTTTTCATCCCATTCTTTAATCCGTCTGACGAAGTCTGGACAGGCAGAGGCATGCTCTCGCAGACAGCAATTTCACTTCACCATATGAGCCTCACACATCGAATGGCAAGCAGGGAGGAGAGAAGGGTCTGTCGGGAGCACAGCCAGCAGAAAGGAGAGACGAAGAAAATACATGACATTAAATCTAGGATGGATAGCAGTCGGGGTGCACTGATACCTCGTGATATTCTGTCTGCAGTTTCCCCCTGCTCTCCTGTACGAACGTGCCAAATATATCTTCACCATTACAGATGTGCCCTGATATAAATGACACTTGTGCTGATGGACAATTTTAGGACACATGCATGTAAAAATAAAAGCCAGGTATACTCACAGAGAGGAAGCCAGGTACCCACACAAAATGGTGGTAAGCGTAGTGATGCTTAGCCCCTCCCTGCTCAGTGAATGTTGTGCCGACACCCTGATCACGTGACTGGGGAGGATGAAAATTAGTGCTTCTACTGTGGGTGCAGTTAGATCTCCCCGGTTTATTTGTCCACACAGACACAATGCCTTTGAGATGCATTGCTTCAAGATAAATAAACTGATTTGTGATGAATTTCTTCATTTGGACTATTTTGATTGAGATTATTTAAATCAATTTTTCAAAAACACTAGAAAAGCCACCAATTGAATTTGAATACAAAGGTGTTTCATAATGAATACATGAGATTGCAGAATAAACATACTACTGCTGTGTAATAAAAATACTGTCCTCTACAGACTCATGTCACTGTAAAGGGGACAGGAAGGAGAAAGGCAATAATAATTAAATTTGGGTCAATAGACCATGCCCAGTTAAATACAAAGGGAGATCCATAATCCTGCTTGTTCTTTGATCTGCTTGCGTTTCCAGCACACTGTGCTGACCAAGCAGATCGCTCCTGAGATTCTCCTTGCTTCCTATATACATAATATATCCAGCTCATATCCTCCACAAACTGATTACTCCCGCTCTGAAAATATGTGTGGGCCTCAGGAGAGATGCATTTGCTTTTGATCCTGCAGTGGATGGAGAGCAAACACTATAGGTCACAAGCTCTGATTGGGGGGTATGTAATTAAGGCTGCATTTGGCAGCTTTCAATTTTAGGTGAGAATTGAAGGGGAATTAGAGTGATTGTGTCCATTACTAAGCTCACCCGAGAGTCTGAGGGCATGTATCAGTTATCTGAAGCTCAGTCTCCTTTAAGAGATTACTCCATCTGGTTTGGGACTCGCTGATATTGAGAGGCTGTTAGCAGGGGTCGGTGTTTTTAGACTGAAGTCACTGTTCCTGCAAAAAAGAAATAATAAAAACTACAAATAGTTTCGTTGAGAAATGATTAATGATCAGCTTTTGCTTTGACTAAAAGACTGACTTCCAAAGCCTCCATCTGTTCCAAGTCACTACTGAGAGGCGTTCTTCCCAGTAGCTCGTCACCATCACTGTGTCCGTGTCGAGTCGGACAGAGGCTCCAGTGAATCGTTTTAAATGTATTTTAAATGGCAGTAATAAGGCCTGCTGAGTGATTGATGTTGTCAGGAAATCGCGTATACCTAAGCAACCCGGGGCCCAGCAGGTGTAGATCAGCAGCACATTAGACAGGCAGAGGAAATGTGCCACACTGGTGATGATGTTTAGGAGATATATCGGTCTTCCCTCGATACTGATTTTATGTATTGTATCACTGGAAATGTCTGGTTAACGCTCTTCAGCTGCTGAAGGGAAAACTGACATCTCAAGATATTGACATCTCAAGATATCCAGTTATTGACATCATTTGATTCTTTTTTTAAAGATTATGACTAAAGCTGCCAAGAATTGAGGTGGACGTGTTTAGGGATTATCTCTCTGGCATTTAGGTGACACATTTGTTTCAACATATACTTACCAAAAACATATTTAAACACCATGTTTTACCTGCGTGTAGTTTTGCCTCAACATATTTCTCCTGCTTTCAGAATCAATTATAAACTCAAACTTAAACTTATTAAATAGATTTTTGATAAAGATTCAATAGTGGTGTGGATGAGCTCTCTGAATCTAAATATTTCAGTCACCATTCTGGTAGCTTCGCTGGCACCTTACAAAAACATTACTGCATCCAGACAGCCTTTAGGTTCTGTAGGCTGGCCTTGACTTTGAGCCATTCCCAGGGTCCCAGGTCTGCGAGGGGCTCCGAGGGGACAGCTTTGTGTGATGCACACAGAGCAGATGTTCCCCCGCATTTGTTGTGGTCAGTTCGGGATTCAGTCTCTGCGCAGACTGTGACCCCTTAACCTTTTAACTAGACCCCTTAACCTTTTAGGTTTAATAAGTTGCTGCAGTGGGGATCTGAACTCATTTTTGATTTTAAAATTGTGCAAAACATTTTCCTGTGCATGAAATGAAACTTAATATTTTGACTAAGATATTTTCAATGTTCAAAACCTATCCAAAATTCTGTTTGATTTCAAATTGATTTTTTTTAATCAGCAAAAATTAGATCCCCAAAACCTAAAATGAGTTAATATTTTTCATCCTAGAAATATATTTTTTAGCAGTGGTTTCGAGCTATAGAAAGCAAAACACAGCAGCCTTATTGTTTGTGAGGACTGTGTGTGAACGGAGAATATATCACACTTGTCAGGTGAGGATTTTTTCAGTGGCACCTCAATTTCTCAAACTGGGGTCTTCTCTTCTGCTTCTCTTTCCCCCTCACCGTGTGTCGTGCCGCTGGGAGAGGTTGTGACTTTTTCTCCCCACTGACCTGCTTCAGGCCTCGGGGCTTTCTGTGGGGAATGAGCTACTTGCTGACCACTTCAATAAACCTCCATCACAGGTATCATTTGCAATTCTTGTAACCACGTTCAGACTTTATAATGTGACATGCGCTGTCAACGTCTATATACCTGGAATAGAAGCTAAACCAGAAATTTCTCTCCAATTAATCATTTGTTAGAATATATAATATTGTTCCAGAGGTGTGTTCTGAAAGGATAGAAGGACTTTCAGAATATCAAATGTTAAATTAAGAAAGTTAACTTTTTCTTGAGTTGATCAAACAAAATGCAGCACAAAAAGCAAAATCAAATCACTTTTTTTTCTGTGTATTTAATGCTGATATTTGAGGCTGATGGATTATTCACTTTAAATGTTTTTGTATATATTTCTTTAAGTGAAGACAAATTATTGACATTATATAGGTCTTACATGAGGATAATCAAAATGTAAAATTTTAAACTCCTTTTTTAATTTAACACTTTTTGGGTCAATGATCCATTAGAGACACACAGATCCATTAGACTAGGTTCTGTTATGGCTCAAATTAAACTTGTTGACAGCTGTTGGTCTGTCAGCAAATATCAAATGATGGCATGGGATATTTATCTGGTGTGTCCAAATTGTTTTGCAAAGACTTTTTCCCTGAAATTGGAAACATTTACTGGTTAAAATATAAATTTATTTATTTAAGTACGTATTGTAGAACAATAAAAGCACTGAAAACGTATGAATTTGGGAAACACAGCAAAGATTCAGATTCTTGTTTTTAAAAGATTTTTATTTATTTTTTATTATTGTTCATCTACTTTTTAATAATGCATGTATCTTTGTTTTCTCTGCATTTGAGGAAAAAAAATGACAATAGATTCAGTAATGGCCCTCAATACTTTTTAAATTGATAAAGGCATTTGTGATTATTTTTACAATTTGTAAAACATCTTATTTTTTTATTAGACATAAAACTGTTTTTTTTTAATGGGGTGAAAAAAAATGTATTTTTACTTTTACCAGTTAAGTTCAAAATCTCTGCTTTCCAACTTAACTATGGTGTCACAGCTTGATTTAGGCTTTAAAAGTTTTGATTGTCAAAAGCTTGTACATGAGCTTCAGCAGCTTTGGATCGTCCCTCCCTTTCACAAACATGCTGTACAGGCTCAGGTTGATTCGACCTCAGCCACGCTGTTGACTTTTCCAAGATAATGGGAAGCATCTTATTGTGTTGTCGTAGGCACAGTGATTACTGCTTTCCCTATGAAAAGTTCTCCAGGATCAAAGACTCTCTCATGCATTAATAAAGGGTGTTTTGTGAGAGTCTTATTAGCTGTAATGTGCCTGTCTGGTAATTCATGTCTGGTGGCAGGCAAGCGTCACTTGTAGGCGGAAGAATGAAGGAGTGCAGACAGTGTTGTATTTCAATATTGCTGCCTTTCATGGGTGCTGGGGCTAAATTTATATTGATCTGAATTTGATAATGATTCTATTAGCTCTGTTAAATCTGTATGTATTCAGGGTCTCAGTTACACTGGAACAGAAAAAGAGGCAAACAAAACAAATTAGTGTGTACGGGTGGATTGTGTTGCATGTAATTTAAGAAGAAATTGATGCAGAATATCAAGAACTGTCATAAAGTTTGAACATAGAGCACAAGAGGCTGTGTTTGTGCAAAGACCTAAATAGCCTCTTATGTTCATTATAGCAGATTTATACACAGTATGAACCTCTGTTTGATAAATCCATTGTTTTTTATCTTTATTTAAAAGTTAAAAGTTTTACCACATTTTTGTGAATACTGATTGACAACAGGTTTCCTGTAGCTCAGAAGCAGATCAGGTTACGGAGGTCACTACATCACTTGTTATTAACACACTGAGTAATTATTGGCACCTTTGTGACATTGGTCAGCAGGTCTGCCAATACCTGTCTCCTGCTATCATGCTCAGACAGAGGTCATTATTAGAGATCTGGGGCACGACGGGGACCTCGGGGACTCCACTTATTCACCAGCTCAACAGGCCTAAAGCTGAGACGGGTCAGGTCAAGGCAAAACCCTTGACCTGACCCGTCCCAACCTCTTCCTGGCTCGCTTCCTCTGCTTTTTCAATTCTCTCATCATCTTGTTTTGGCTTTTGTGGTTTCTATGTAAGAGTTATCACACAGATGCTGATGTTTTTTGCGTTTCTGGGGTGTTTATTTTTAATTTACAACTATCTTGTGAACAGAAAGCTTTTCTTATGGTCTCTGCAGTTAACAGGTGATGTAGAAGAATCACAGCTCATCCTCAGCATTTTTTAATTAATTAATTTTTTATTTTTTACCTGGGAATGTGTGACCAATAAATCTTTGACAAAACAGTCAAAGATACACGCCTCACAAGTAATGAGAATTTTATATTTCGAGGAATTAACACAGCATCGTACACAGTCTAAGAAAACTATAATTCATGCATAATTAATTGGCAGCATGATTGCTTGAGTTTACTATCATTTTTCTGTGGTGCGACAAAGTCTTTCCTCAGGCTGTTTAGCCCTAATGGACTTTGGGGATATTTAATTTAGGGCTGTCCAGGAGCAGAAATGGAGCTCTAGAACTCTCACTCTTTCATATAACACATGTGGCCCCCCAACACCCAAATGACTTGTGGTCAGAGGCAGTCTAATTGCCTGTCATTTTGATAAACTCCATCAACTTATTTAAATGTTGTGCCTCACATCCCAGTTTTAGCTGAAGGTGGGAAGCATGGTAAAACTAGCAAAGGAAGATTTTTAATATCATAGATCAAATATGTGATTAAACAAAAAAGAAACAAAACAGAAATACCAGCTGAAAATTCTTCCACCGGTTAACAAAACAACATTTTGATGTCTTACACTAGGGTTTTTGGGAACATAGAAATAAGATGTCCCCCTACTTGGGACTGAAAAAAAGCATTAATGCCCATCTTGGGTCTAAATGCAGCTGTGTGCTTTGAACAAAATTGTTTGTATGATGCTGAATGTGGCGGCCAGATTGTTCAAGTAATTTAAACTTGTTGTGCACCAGTCTCAGATTTGCAAGCTGTCTCTCAGAAAGCGAGACAAGATTAAAGATGGGTAATGCATGGTTGGGGTATAGACTTGAAAGGATTTTTTTCTTCTGAGTCTGTAGTGAGACATTGAAATAGCTCAGTAGTTATAGACCCAGGATGAAAAGATATATAGCATGTTACACAAAATAATAAGAATAAAAAAAACTAAAAGTTTTCTATTTCATTTTATTTGTATGTATGTGTGTATATGTATATGTATATATATATATATATATATATATATATTTGTCACAGCTCCAGTCTGCGATGGGTTAATAGCCACATTTGGCAATGGTCTTCTCACAGCTGGTGGACGGGGCAAACAGAACATGGCCAAACCCCCGGTCTGTCGTTGCTTCATTATCCCTCTGTAACCATCCACCACAGCCTGCTGGGCCTGCCACTGCACCAACCATTCGCCCGAGACGAAAGGCAATGAACTCCGAAACATGCCGTTCATCTTCCAGATCCAGTGATTTACTGATTTAGCATGGGTTTCTCACCCCCAAGAGTCACTACACCCATGTGCCGGCGTTTCCACCTCTCTGCTGAATAAACATTTATAATCTTTAAACTTGATGTTCTGATATTATGAAAATAGAAATCAAGCAGTCAAAATGCATTTTTTTTGTGAATAATCGACTGATGGAGGAAATGGAGAAAAATGACAGTGGGGGTGTAACAGGAAAAATGTGTATAACTGACTGGACTGTGGCACTCAGAGGAGGTTTGAAATCCTGCTGGGGAAGGGATGAATGTGGGAGCTACTTCTTTTCCTGCTGAGCTGTACCAAAAGATAGAAAAAAATGGGGCACAGTTATTTTTCTTTCCCCCACCTTTTTTATTTATTTTTTTTGCATTATCATTTATTGAAAGAGTTTTCCTAGAAGCTGGATTGCACTTTTGTAATTTTCTCATCACTCTGATGCAGCCACCTGTCTTTTTCCACCCAACACACCCGCCTTTCATTGTCTCTTGAATAATAAGTCCACATCCACATACAGAATGGAACAAGGAAAATGACCAGGGAAGAAGAAGGAAAACACAAGGTGCTAGTGAAGGGGGGTGGTGGTGTCTTGAGATGAAAACGTGTGTATGTGTTTGTGCATGTAAGGGGGGGTGAGGGTGTTGTATAGAAAAAAAAAAAAACAGCACTGCAATAGAGATGTGTTGGGGGAGGGAGGGGTGTGTACTAAAAGATGAGAGAGGTGACCTTTTTCTCCCTGCTTCTGTCTGGCCGTCCGTGAGCAGCCATGTTTGATAGGGAAGCCATTTTCTTGCCCCGCTCATTACTGTGTTTTATATTCAGCCGAGTTGGGATTTGCTGGTCACTGTTGGAGCCTGTGGTCTTGTCAAACGTCAGTTTAGGAGTGCGCATCATGTCTTCGTGCACGCGTGTGTTTGTCCAGTTTGAGTGAACGGCTGTGAAGGGGGGCGTAGGGGTGTGCTCAGATGAGACAGACAGACCTCTGGGTTGAAAGCCAGAGCTCAAGTTCATGACTGCAGACAATGGAGAGCACTTTGTGGATCAGTTGGGAGTCTCACTGGTTTTTGGCATCAGTGTGGTAGAAAACTCTCCATCGTATTTGTGCCTTTGATTGCGCCTCCTCTTCTCCTGGTCCACTCTGTGCACCACAACTTTTAGTCGAAGCCCGTGAGCACAAACAAACACCACTCTATGACCACGTGTGTGTGTGTCTGCTGCTGTTTTTGCATTCATGAAAGACAGAGGCGCTGTTTTACTGGGCATGGTGTCAGACTGTGCTCCGAGTACAATGCACGGTGACAGTACAACACACAGAACCCCGCTGTCCAACACACACACACACTTGCCACCAACACCATCATTCCTCCTGCCCTCCTCCCTCTTTACACCCCTTCACGAGGACATCTGCTCCCCAAGCGTAGCTGCCATTGTAGCACTCCACACGAACAGGGGTTTTAGCCACTGGTGGTGTGAAATTAAACAGCCACCTCGTCCCTTGATGATAAGTGGCGTCCTGCCTTCATGCTGCGGCTATCTCCTGTCACACAGCACAAGGTCATGCTTTCAAGGGTGATCATGGGAATTAGAGTTCACTCTCGTAAAGAAAAAAAAAAAACATAAAGTGAACATGAGGCAGTTCATGTTAGGATTGGTTTTTGACTTTTAATTTATTTGATTTTTTTATATTCTTTATGACTGAACCTCATCTGATACAGAACAAAACAAAAAATTTTACTGTGAATCACCCACATCGCCCTGCACCAGGTCCTTTTTATATCCAGATTTTATGAAGGCAAATACACTATGACCTTTCTCATTCTGAAACCTGAACATTTTTTTTATATAAAATATTCTATTTGACACACAGGTACACTATAATTACATATTATTCACTAGCCCCACATTCAAGTACATTTTAAAAAAGGAAGAAAGAAAGTCTTGAAAGTAATGAAAAGGTTTTTTTTTTCTCCTTGGCAAATTATCTTTTTGAAATTAATAGTTAATATTTCAGTATTGTTATATATTTTTAATTCACCCTTTGCATTTTTTGCAACTATAATGCATCCTTCCACATTCATTTCACTGCTCAGCCTTGATGAGTACTTCAAATGTGAATTAAAGCACTCCATTTAAGAGGAAAATGAGTAATAATTCAAAGATATTAATAAAACATTATAATGCTATTCAAGAAAATTGAAAGTTGAAAAACAGGGGAGAAGAGAAGGAAACATTAACTCTTAAGAGTGTTTAGTGATGCTTTATGGTGGTATGTCTGGGTTATGGATGTGCAGAGAGGGGCAAGTGGAGCACCGGAGGGCAGGATGCCTCAGCGGTCAGATGAAGGGGGAGAGGTCAAGGAAAATACATGACAGTTAGGTAAATTAGTTAAATGGGATCACTCAATAATATAAATAGTTTTGTAACTTGTAAGATGTGCAGTGGAGCAGTGTAGTCACAGAAGTGGAAGGGTCTCATGTTACCTTTCCTTTTTTTTGACTTGTAAAATATGATTTCACCCTCCTTCTGCGTCGTCTCTCTTCATTTAAGACAGTTAAGCAAAGGAAATGAAAAAAAAAGTAAAATCTCACTGCAGCTTTTAAAATTAATATTTTTTACAATTATGATAACATTAAAATGATTGAAATAGACTGTTAATGCCAGTGGTGTGAGTTTTTCAGTTCTACTGAAGTTGTAACGTCAGTGCATTAGTGATTCGGCTGAGCTTTGGGTCATGTCATTTCCTTTTTCAGGTGAAGCAGATTCTGTGACTGAAAACTGGGCCACGCAAGAGGCTATAGTAAACAGACAGCTGGTGACAGAACAAGATTTTAATTCGATCAAAGTGAATTTGGGCATTTTTTTATGCAGTTGTTAAATGTATTGTTTAAAGTTTTGTCCAGGTGGCTTTAAATGTGTTCATGTTAAATGTGGTGACCCCCTGAGGTCCACAGCAGAACATTTAGCCGTGTGATTGTCCTAGGTGGTTGTGTTTTTGTTATTTCTCCTGCTGTCAGGGAGAGGCAGGGTTGATAGTGCTGACAGAGTCTTGAGGGTCTAGGCAGTCATGACTCCCGTTTGGTCGTTTGCCCCCATGGGTGCATATTTCAGAAGCCTGTTGACCAGGAAAACAGCTTCAGCTTATGCAGACATTTTCAGTGTGTCCCTTTGATGCATCCTTTTCCGTGTTGTTTTTGACTTAAACAGATTATTTAATATCTTATCAAGTATTTTAGTCATTTATTCTATTTTGTATTATTTAGAATCAGAGAAGTCAAAAATGCTCAACAGTGTGTAAGGCTCAAATGTACAATATTCTTTTTGCACTAAACCTGAAAAACTTTTTCCACTTTTTTTTGTTTTAATGTCATCTTAGAGTGCCCTTTCAAACTCTTTCTTTTTTCATCAGAGAAAAGTTCAAAAGCTCTCCAAAAAGGTCAGAAATAGTTTCAGAGATTTGTTTTCATCTTCATGAGTATTTATAACTGATTGTTGAATAAAAAAGGCTAGGGTTATACTATTTTTCAAATCAATTTTAAATATATTTTTGTCAGTTTTTCTTCTGATAAGACTTAGTTTCTTTTAATCAACAAAATGACATGAAAGATTAAAATATTTTACATAAAATTTTGTACAATGACCTACATTTAAAAGCATTTAGGTCAACATTAATTATTTCTTTACATGGTTTCAAAATTGATTAAACCTGTTTTATTATTAGTGGCAATTAAATTGAATATGAACTTCACTTTGAGCTGCTAAAACTCAAACAAATGAATTCTCATAAAACTAAATTTGCAAACAAACATTCAACCGTCTCATCAACATGTATAAATAATTCATACTGTTGAAATTAAAAACTAATGTTCTGTAATTTCAGGATAAATTGTATATTTACACTGATCTTTCAGTTTGTAAATATTCTTACAATTTTTTTAATCTTTATTTTTAATACTCTTTACAAGCAGCCTTCATTATGTCATCAGTGTTTTTGAAGGTTTCTTTTAAATATTCCATCTCTTTCTGTCTTTTTCTTTGCCACTCTCAAACTGTCACACATGCACACACACACAAACACACACACACAGCACTAAAAGTCATTTTGATGAAAAATGAGTGGCGGTGTGATTTGGGATAGCTCGGAGCCAGCAGTGATGTCATTAAGCAGCACCTCAGATGATAAGGCAATCCCAGCCACTGAATAAATAAATAAATTAAAATGATTCAGTTTGTATTCTTTTCACCTCCCATCAGAACCCCGCTATCCCAAATCCTGACCCCTTATTCCTGCCCCCTATACTGCCCACCCCAATATCCCCTCAGCACATATCATAAATACACCCCTTCGCTGCTGATGCAGTCGCCACTACTGCTCCCTTCCCCCTGCGTGTCCACCGGCATATTTGAGGGGGGGGCGTGTGTGTGTGTGTGTGGGGGGGGGGGGGTGAATGATTGCAGCTTTGTAATAAATAATGCATTCTACTAATACGCATTCAGGTGGAATCAGTCTTTGGCCCATCTTGTGCACATCCACACAGAGAGAGAGAGAAAAAATAGAATCCAAGAAGGGGGAAAGCTTTCCTTCTGAAATCGGTGACGGCTCGATAATAGGCTAAAAAAAAAAACAAGCACAAGAGTGAAAGAGTGGGAGAGGGAGAGAGTGATGAGGGAGAGGGAACAGAGGAAGAGGAGATGGGGGGTAAGAGAGAGGGAGAGAGTGGCAAGCATATTATAACTCATCCATGTGGATCACCCTAGTAGATTGGGAGCAATCCCTTGTTGAAATTGTCTTCTAAACACTTAGAGAGAAGGAGACAGAACGGAGCGGCCAGCCCAGCTCAGTGTGCCTGTGTGTGTGCTCTCACACTGCCTGCTATCTCAGCCAAGGTAGAGACACCTCTGACAGACGGCTTGCATGTGTGTGTGTGTGTTTCACTCTGCTCTAGTGTGTATTGCATATCTTGTCAGCCAGCCAGCCAGCCAGTGTGTGTGTATGTGTGTGTGTGTGTGTGTGTGTGCAAGAGAGAGGAGGAAGATGTGTGCATGTGGTGGTGATGGCGGTGGTGGGGGTATTATGCACCCTGGATGTTGCCTTGTGCTTTAAACAGTTGCCTACAAGCCCAGGTAGTGTGTGCCGGCTTCTAAATAAGCAGCACATTCACCGTCCCCTTCAGGACGGGAGGCAAGGCTGCAGAGTGTGAAATCAGACTAATACAGTGGCGTGGGGCTGAGCAGGAGCAGGAAGAAGCTCCTGCATGACTTACTTAGAACAGAGGGTTAGAGGACCAGCTGAAGATAAACAGGGGATTGGACATCAGGGATAAAAGGAAAAAAAAAGACAGTAAGGTCAGTAAATTTTCTTGTTTTTTGCTCTTTGGATGCTCACCATCACTTGTCAGTACTTTGAGTGCAGTTAGTGTGGGGCTGAGACTGAGGCTGTGACTCTTCTGATTTACTGCAGAAAGTATTGATTTTTTGCAAGTTTGTGGGAAGTGTGATGTTTCTGATCCTGCCAGGTGAGAGCAGAAGGAAGTGGTGAAGGGGGGGGGGGGGGGGGGGG
>JARVJO010000164.1:3009920-3026588 GCA_031762555.1 Cynodonichthys magdalenae | reverse complement strand
CAGGCAGAGTGTGGCCGAGCACTTTATTTAGCATGTGTGCACGTAAGAGTGTATAGAGTTCTTTTGTTTACGTAACTTTATTTGTAGGTGTCTAGATTTATGTGCAGCCTACACTGTGAACAGAAAACATGTTTTTTTTATTTCTAATATTTACAGTAGCAGACGAGTGAAGTACGCATGCGTGTGTCAGGATGTGTGTGTGTGTGTGAGAGTTAGGGGTAGAGCCTTTGCTCTGTGGTGCTGAAGTGGAAGAGGAAATACCAGTGGGAATGAAATGGGTCATGATGGGAGTTAAAAAGAAAGAAAAGGACTTTTTCATCCTAGTTTGCATGGATGACGTAGAGAGAAGATGCCATTGACAGACAGTGGTAGCTTCAAAAACGGCAAACAGACGCCGTGTCATGTGGTGACCAATCATCCAATAAGAGAGTCTGTGCACACGGATATGGTAAGACCATGTGACCATAGTGCGCACACACAAGATGGTGTCCACAGCTTTGGGATGAAAACTTAAGCTTACAATATAAAGTTTTTTTTCAAAAATTTACTATTACTATTGCCCTATACTACTATTATTATTATTATTATAATTATTATTATTATTATTATTATTATTAAGAATATTGAAAACTGAACATTAGTTTGACATAAATATTACAGAAAAAATTTTGTGGTACAAGTTGTAAAAAAAAAAAATCAGAGTTTTGAGCAAAATATTGCATAGGTGTAGGTGTCAGCATATAGATGTGTTTAGCCACACACAAGCGCAGGAAAAGTGAAAAAGCCTGGACTACCAAATTGTCAGCAATACTAAAGACATCAACACAAAAATTTCAGCCATCCATCACAGCTGTCGGCCTTTTTCTGTGGCGACAGTGATTTATTCCAGGGCTGAAATCATTTGGACTCTCTCTCTCTCTCTCTTTCTCACTAACTTATTGGCTTTCTCACTTACATTCGCTGACACACACACACATGCATACACACACGCATAAACAACGCACAGCAACTCTTACCCGTGTTAATAAGTGTTGAATTTTTTCCAGTTGTGGTTCTCTGGATTTGACAAGTGTTGATTCTAGAATAATTTGTTCTTTTAGAAAGCTGACTTGGCTCCAAGGGCAGCGTTCAAAATATCAAACATGTTTTAATCGGTGAGTTTTGGCTTTTACAATGTTTGTTTTTTATTTTATTTTTAATTTTTTTAGTTTCCAGAGCAAAATAAACTCGGAGTTTTGGCAGTGTATGAAAACAAATAATCAGAAGGATCACAGTGTTTATTTAGCCATTTTTGATATATGTTAATGGAAGCATATTTATAACAAATGCATTTTAAATGCAATTCGAAACAAAAACAGCACTTAAAATAAGCTTCAGCTTTCAAAGTGACTCTAAAGTTAAATTTCTCTACATTCATTTCTGGGAAAAAAAGACAAACAACAAAAAAATGTAATGAATTAGTTTATTGCAAAAGTTTATTTTACAAGTGGCGTACACATTCAAAACAGGAAAAAAAAAATTCTAAAAAATTTAATAAAATGTAAATAAGATTATCTAATTAGGAGGTACAAAAGTTTTTATTTATTTTTTATTTATTTATTTATTTTGTAAGTGTCCTCCTGTGCAGTTCTGCATTGTATACAAAAATGGAAGCTGTCACACAGTGATGACCTAAATTCTGGGCTCCTTCATAAATCGTACACAGGAAGTGGCACATGTTCCTACAGGGTTATTTTTGACGTGTGTTAGCCATGCATCTAGCTTCTGTGCTCATGACACAAACAGACTAAATGCAGAAACATTAATTAAAACAGATACGTCTGCCTCCACATACTGAGTCTTTGTGCGTGAAAATGAAAAGCAAAATAGATGCCTGCAACAATGCTAGTATGACGACCCCCCCAATTTTTTTTATAACGGTCTGATTTCATTTCCTTTCTTTTCTCCACAGCCTCACTGGTATTTTTTCATATGTCAGATGATAAATCAGGCTCTTCGTGCAGGCACATCTATAAGTCAGTACACTGCCCTTGATAACCCCCCTCTGCCAACAAGCAGACACACTTCCCTAAGCCTGTGCTCTGCCCCTAAGCCTTCAAGTCCAAACCCTATGGCTGCTTCCTTAGATTGGCGTGTGCATGAAGTGTGTGCACACAACGGCAGACATGTGACAATGCGGTTGTTTTGGATGATGCATTTTTTTTGGGGGGGGGGTTACGAAAACATGATGATGCTGGTTATACAGAGGTATGCTCAGTCAACTCTTAATATGTTTGTTTGCATATATTGTTTGACTGCTGGGCTGAGGTGGTCTGCGTGTGAGTGTGTGTGTTTGGAAATGGACAGAGCTGAAATTGTTGGGATTGTGCATTCTGCTCAAGTCTGGCCTGGTCTGTGTAAATCTGAAGGGAAGATACTGGTGTTGGCACTGATGTTGGCCAGAGAGGTCACTCAGGCTCTGTGAGAGCCAGTGCTCTGAGTCTGTCCTTACAGAATCCAGCACACATTAAAAGATGAAACATCTGGTTGAGCCAAATATAAATGACTCATAATTTTTGGTATTGGTTTGTAATCAAGCACACAGTCAAATGGACAAATTGGAAAGTCACACCTGGACTTTTCATGCTTTATTTAATTATCAGAAGGCCAGTTGTTAGCACATTCCAGGCACACATGAAGCCTGTGTGACTGGCTGCTGGTGCTTCTGCATAGTGATTGAACTCGGTCTAAGGTCTGGGCCTTGCCATGATAACGTGCCAAACTTAGCGCTGCTCCTAAAATCCTGGATTAAAGCCTGCTTTAAGAGCTTAACATGGTCAGTCATTCAAACATGCACCGGATTGAGAGGGTAAACCTGGTTTTCTGTTATCTCCTCTGAAGTTTTACAAGCACAGTGGTCAGTGGGGAAGAACTGGATGACCATTCCTGCATGTTCTTCTCATCCTCTTCCCAGTTATTTTTGCATCGAAACCTTATGACACAAATGCATACTTAGTTTTTGTCATAGAGTTGTAATTAACTTATTTAATCAACCATATTGTATGTTTTATATGGTCTCATTTTATTTTCAGATTTATGAATGCCATTATTTATTTTTTCCATTATGTCTTAAAGATGTAGCACTTTATTTTCCAAGTGACGCAAGTTCTGTTATTTTCAAATTCCAAAAGAGTAAAATGTGTAAATGAAAGACAAAACAGAATATTTATTGATGTCAATTTATTTTATTTTTTTCACTTTTAAAATAACATTCACCCTAAGTTCCCATCACTTTAATATAATTTTGTATGAATTACAGATTCACACACACACAAAGCAGCAGTGCAAAACATAAAAAGATTATATGAATTGTTTAAATTGACTTTTGTTTAAACATATTAATATGTGGATTGCAGCTTGTGTCTTTGCCTGTAGTCATTTAGTCAATTCTACTTGTATAAAATTAATCTTTCTGCTTTCAGTGCTGCAGATTAACCTATTTCTGGTTTTCAGCAAAAAAATTTCTGTCTGACTGAAATTGATGCCTTTAAGTTTAAAATTTCTTAAAAAAGTCATAATTTTATTTTATTCAGTGTTTTCACATATATGCAATTTGTTTATTTGTAATGTCCACATTGACTTTCTTGGCTCATTTTATTGTTTACAGCTTATTGGAGCATTTTTGTCAGTTTTATACAAACATGACATGCTTTTCTCATATTTTGACTAAAGAACATGCTTGTTTTTTGTTTATAGATATGTGTTCACTGATAAAATAAGACATTTGATCTTTCTTATTGTGTTTTGTATCATTTTTAACCTTAATTTGCTCTTGACCTTTAGTGTTCGACATAAGTTGTTGTAACACTGCAAAATAGAAACTGATAAAGACCAAGTGTTGTAATTTAGGGGACGGGGAATCTTTGTGGTGTTCAGTTTCACAAAATTAGCCTCTGAGCAGAATTGTTTGTGATAATGTGAGCAAGAATAATGATACCGGAGTTTGGCGCTATATGTTGATTCCATCTCGACTGGGCTTGCAATAATACAGGGAGGGAATTCAGGTGAAATTGTGGGGGCGCCACATCTTATTCCTTCAATCCTCCTTCACCACCACTGGAATATAATCCGCTGTCTCCTGACCTTCAAATCATGCAGCGCTGCAGTCGTTTCAATTGGCCTGGCCGCCATTAGCGTGAAATGTCCTCTAACCACTCTGCTTCTGCTCATGGAAGATTTCCTTTCTCCCAGCATGGCTTCCTTCCTTGGCTTTGCCTCTTTGCTTCATCCCTCATACTCTCTGCCACCCCAACCCCGATGCCATGGAGGGTGGGAACGCCTTGCACTAAGGAAATGAGCCACCACAGGAGATGCTGCTGGTCATAGGACATAAATAAGATGAAAAAACACTCACTTTATTGCTTTTAGAAATGTTTTTTAGCACTTTATTTGTTCCTCATGAAAACAAATATTTCTAAAAATTTTGAAATAGGTTACACTTACTAAAGATTTTATAGTTCAAAATGTTTGGTACATATGGGACTTTATATAATGTCTTTTATGTTATAAATAAAAGTGGCATGCAGTGTGATGTATTTAAAGTTTGATCTGCATGTTTTACTAAAACTGTTTTGTGTAAGTTCAAATTTACAGATGAGTACTGCTGTATTTGAACAAGTACAAAATATATATACTTTGTACAACAGTACATAACTTACATTATGCTGTTTAATTTTTATCCTTTAATTTTCCTGTCTCATGAACTGAGATTGTTGGCCCACGATGAGAGACTTTGGTTAAGCGCTCTGGGTCTAGGAAGTAGCTGGGTCCTCTCCTATCATATCAAATAGAGTGAGGAAAATTTACTAACTTGAGTATAAAATTCACACTCCAAAGCTCAGCGTGAGTTATGTTGCTGGTAGATAGATAGATCAATAATTGAAAGAGGACATATTTGATATGATATGAATATTAAAAATATATCAGAGGGCAAACAACATTCATGGCTGTCTTTAGATCTGTGCTGAGAGATGTGTGTCAAATCTCAAGAGAGATGCTTTATTCAGAAGGGTCAAGGGCTTCTCTGAGTTGCTTGATAAGAAGCGAGAAGTTTTATTTTTATATTTTGTTGCTCATTTACAAAAAAAAAAGAGTGGTGTAAAAAGTGTCAACATTACCTTTTTGAATTATCTTTATCATCAGCTTGCTTATAAATTATTTTACCACCACATTCATAAGAACAAATAAATGTTGCATGACCTAAAAAAAATCATCTCACAATAATGTGTCATTTCACAAACACACATTTCAGGATCTCATTTTCTCTGTTTGCCAAAAAAAAATGTTTTCCTGGTTTTGCTCAGAGTGATTTTATTTCCGCCTGTCACTGCCTGTTATGTTTCTAGAACAATGACAATTAGAAATGTGAATTATGGAAAAGGAGGCCTGATTGTGTCACTGTTTTGTGGAAACACTGACTATGTTGCAGTGGGTAAACTGATGAGATTTGTTTGTATAGAAAACCATTGTGAGTCCTCATCTTCAACCTTTTCTGTAGTTTATTTCCATCCACTGGTTGTTATTACAAGCACTATTTGTATTTATGATTAATGGCTCCACTGGGGTATACCCACAATGCTATGACCTCAAGGTAAAATTGAAATGCATGCACTGGATGTAGAGCATTTGTATATTATTGCCCAATATACTTAGCAGCCATTACATTTGTTGGCACTGGTGAAAATAAAACAGAAAGGCTATGAGGTTTCAAATCAACAAGGCCACTCTAAGAAATGGACTTATTGGTATTGCATTAAGTTGATTAGACTGAGAAATGAAAACTATTTACAATGGGAGCAGTGTTAAACACTCTTGTTTCTCCCAGCTGGAGGAGTGCATCGACAGTCGGTAGGCATCAATTAAATCTCCTGATCTGTATATCCTGAGAGGCTGGACTGGTTGTCTTTTATTAAAGCCAAGGCTGTGGCAGCAGAATGTTTCATTTCCTCCCAGAGATTGCCCTCAGTAATGCCGAGTACTTATCATAGTCCAGGAAAAGAACCACAACAACACAAAATTCAGATGTTTGATACCCAGATCAACCTGAGGCCAGTGCTAACGGCACTTCTGAGAACCACATGAACAGTTTTAGCTGCACAGAGCTGTGACCTCTTGCTTCTGAATCAGTATTAGTATGTTTTTGGTTAAAAGCTTGGATTGTTATCCACAGTTTATATTTTGTGTTATGAGTGGTAAAATCATTACTTTCCCCCCACTATCTGGTTTAGGGGATACAAGGTATTTGGGGAATATTACCAGTGGTTGTATGTGTCTGTTTGTGCAGATGAAAATGAAAAATGGGGTCTGGGAAATACAGGGTTGTGAGGGGGCCAAGCTGTCCCTGGCCATTCATTCTCTCTGGCCCCTCTGTCTAATTAATGGGCCACATTCATACATGTTATTGCACCAGAGGGTCTGTCACTCATTAATCATGTGACCTTCTGTGGCACATTTAATGACCTTGGAGGAGTAGATCAGCTGGAGATGGCTAAAGCTGTGGAATGAAATTGTTTCTGGAAGTGGTCATGGTCACATCAGACGCTTTAACAGCCTCTCAGCTCAGGCCCTCTCCTGTTACATCTCACCCTGTGCCTCACCCAGAGGTTCTTACAGCCTCTGCTGCTCAGACAGGCACGGACGTTTCAGACACTGGACTCTGGATTAGCAGAAGATTGAACTAATATTAAACTTTGATCTTTTTTTTTTTTTAGATGGATTTTCTGTTTGGCCAATTTGCAAGTCTCATATGACAAAAGGAAATAGTACAAGTTTATTCAAAAATGTATTTTGCCAAAATTTTATGCTACATTTGAAAACATGAATATTCCAGGCAGGCAGGTGGCAGTCCATGTGCAATTTTAATACAATATAATTCATTTAAAACAGAAAACCAGAAGTCTACCTCATACCTGCCAAGATCTGGTGACTGAAATGAGGAACACCTGTTCGTGCTAACAAGCAGCTGTGGAGTGAAGCAGTTCTAGGGTGGTCCAGGCTAATACTTTCTTGCAATTTTTTTTATAAAATATCTACTCAGAACTATGCATTTTCCTAAATCAACTAGACTCTGATAAATAGTTGTGTGTATATGTATATGTCCCCTGTTTGTGGAGCCCCCTGGATGGCTGGTTACCTTAGCATTTACCTATTCTGCCTATGCCACAGGTCAGCCCTGCTTTGTACTGATTTTAGCGTTTGCGGTGTGTTGTCTTCTTAAAGATAAAAATCAAATACTATGTTGTCTATATAAATATTAATGTTAGTTTTATCACAGAATGATAAGTGGAACAAATGAATAAAAAAACAAAAAATGGTTCAATGCTGCAGCTTATTTTTTTTTTATTTTTTGATGAACAAGGAAAATAAAATGAGAATATCATTGCAGCTTTCTACAGAAGGTTTCTTGGATCCAAATCTGATTCATTGCTCATATTTTTTATGTTAAACAGTAAAAAAACAAAAAATCAAAAAAACAAAAAAACTTTATTTGTAATTTATAAAAAATATACTATGAAGAAATAATGTTTAAAAATAAAAATGATCAGTGTCAACATGATTGTGAATAATTTTAAAGTTAAAATACAATGAATAAAATTATGATTGTACTGGCTGAGGCAAAGACAACAATTATACTTTGATACCTGTCATAGTTTAATTAACTCTTTTTAAAATTTTCATTTTTGTGTCCAAAGTTTAAACGATGATCTCATTATGGCTGCCACCTCCTGTTCACAACGGCTGTGTGAAAATGTTGGCTTTCTTCTCAGTGACATCGAAATGGAAGGATTTTGTTTATCCCTGTCTTTGTTTATTTAACATTTTGCTCAGCGGGGGAGTTTCAGATAGATTGTTTTCAAGACAGTCCCCGCAGACAGCGAGCAAACACACTACAGCTTCATCAAACAGAACAATCTTCAACTTTCCCCTTCTGCAGTGTGCAGGGAAATGTGACTGAGAGGAACATCATAATGGAATATGATTGAAAATGATCGTCATAATTTTTTTGTGTGCGTCTGTAACAGTACGCTAGCATTGTTTTTTTTAGGGGATTTATTTAGACTCATGTGCAAGTGTACCCTTGCACAGGAAGAAAAAAAATGATAGATGAAAACATTTCATTTTCATGTGGCAAACATTTGCAACTTGGGTTATTAATGGATTCATGTGCATGTGATGAATTGTAGATGTGGAAGGATTGTTTTATTTCCTCGCCGAGGAAGCATGAAGAGACATTGTGGCACATAAAATTCAACCTGAAATACAGAGAGGAAGCTAAAATAAATCTTTGCGAGCTGAAAAGCGAGTTAACCCCTGGATGAAATGAGTTTGGAATTGAGTTTATTTCACGTCTTTGTGTAAACGTGAGCCAAGCAGGGGAGTTTGGATGGAAGCAATGGCATTTTAAAAAGTTTTTTTTTCTTTAACAGAAAAAAATATAAATAAAAATCTGTTGTCAAGAAATGGCATCAGCATCGTCAGTGTCAGTATCCAGATGTTCAAAGCTTGCAAGGGACAGTCATGAACTTTTATAACTCGACTCATTAAAACATAAAACCAAACACACAGAGGCTGTTCCATTATCCCCTCTCCCTCTGTTACCACCCTCTGTCTGACTCATCTTGTCTTTCGTCTTCCTTCCACCATCCCATTTCTCCTTGTTGCAAGTGCAGGCCTGATTAATATTTTTCACCGTTCTGTAACCATGGCAATAAGGTCACTGCATATGGTACTTAATTGAATCTTCACTGTGCTTTTGTGTGCACTTCCACTGTCCGGACAATAAAAAATCTTCCGCTGATGACTCCAAGCCCCCGTTCCTGCTCCACTCCCCTCCATCTTTCTTTTCATGTTGTGGCCCATGAATTTATTCATTTGTTTCTTCTGCTACCCCCTTCTTTTACCCCCTCTTTCTTTCTTGCCCTCTCTTTGACCTAGTCTTTACTTTGCCATAGTAGCTTATTCTTTTTACCTTCAAACACTATTTTTGTGCTAGTTGTGTGCAGTCAGTTTTTGCTTTTAGTCACTTTGTTTTTTAGTCACATGTTAAAAGACTTGGTGAGTTACAGTATATTAATGTCAGAGTAAAACACACGGTCCTCTTTCCTCGGCCTCCCCCCAACTCTTATCTTTTTTTTATGTTGCTTACTCCTTTTCTCTCCATGCAAGCATTTGCATACTCAAATCAGTCTCAGGCACAATTGTTAAATTGATTTCAAATGACACTGATGACTGAAGTGGGGAAACAAAGAGCCTGGCAGCTAGAAAACCATTGGAGAAACAAAGTGAGCTGCTGACACAGGCTGCTCTCTGAGCAGGTGTTCTGATTAATGCCTAACAAATTGGGGACCTCTAAGATGTGGACATAAGTGGGAGACACGTTCCCTCTTCATAAACACACACTGACTAAGTCTTTGTTCATGCAAGTATTGGGGCTAATCCAAGACGAGGGGATCCAGGTTCACAGGGAGAAAAAAAACAAAAACAGGAGTGGATAAAAAGTAAAGGGGCAAAGGGGGAGGTGGCTTTCTGTTTGAAGAGTTGTATTTTTTTTTGTAAATTAAAAACACTTTATACATGTTTGATTACACCAAATATGTTTATTTTTTTTTCAAAAGTCAGACGTTTGTTTTACATGGTACAATATTGTGTTATCCCACCACTGACTACACAACAGAAATAAATGACAAAGTTAACAATCAATACGATAGCCAAAACCTAAAAACGAAGAGTTTTTGCCCTGATTCCTGACAAGTCATTTTACTGAAAGGTCAGTGTTTTATAATGGTGCTGCAGAGTAATGGAGTTTGTTCTAATAAAACTGTGACAGTGATCCCGAGACAATTATTCGACTCAAATCAAACAGAATGATACAATAAGGCACAGGAAAAAAATGTACACATCAGATCTGACATATGTACCATAAAATGACCATTAGTTGTTCCCAGCACTGTGAAGTGACAGTATATCAATAATGTCACTCTGAAAATAGGACAGGTTCGTTGTTGTCTTTAAATCACTGAAACTCCATACAGCAGAGGAGCGTGAAGCTACAAGAAATGCATTAGGGCTCAATGTTAAAGGGTGGAGTGGGAGCTGTTGGACACAAGAGCAACGAGAGGATGATTCTCAGCTAGTCACCAACTTTAGACTGGAAGTTCTCTGCTCAGTCTGGACCTCAAGTCAGCAAAATCACCATAAATAAACTGGATGGACCAAAAAAAAGTCCCCCATTTAAAAATCAACAAACCGTTTTTCTAACCAAAAAATGTGCATTGCAAGGAAATTAGTAGTGCCAAAGGCAGCAGAAGTTTGTTTAGTAAAATATTTGTGTTTGTGTGGACAGGGCCAATGAAGCCATTAACAGATGCGGAAGGTTGTTTTTACTTTTACTGAGAAATATATAACATTAACATTAAGGTCTTCAGTGAATATACAGTGAGTTTGAAGCATTCACAAAGTAAAGGCTCAGTTTCAAACACGTGCACACACACACTCAAAATAAGTGCAAACCCCTGCCCCCTTTTTCTTCCTGATGAAGGCATTTGTGTTTTATCACACTTAATGTTGCATATGAATGGAGCTCTTAATGAATGGGGCATGCACACAGTGTGTCTGCCAGCTTTTAGAGCTGAGTGCAGAGCACGTGTCTCCACTGTTAGATACTGAAGCACATGGAGGCTGTAGTGTGCCCATCTGTTCCCCGCACACACCCCGCCGCCACCTCATTCCTACCATGTGCTGCTGTAACAGGCAGGCATTGTAGCAACAAGTGTCTCCACATTTCCACGCTTGCCAGCTCCCCTCACTTGGCAGCGAGCCTTCTGAGCTGCCCTGCCCCCTTATTAGAAAAAAAAAAGACTTGATTGTGCCAAGGGATAGAGCTGAGGGGGCTGGCTGGGAGGAGGGGTGAAGGGGGAGGAGTGGGGGGTGATTTACATACTCCAGCTTATGTGACACTCATCTAATTTTTAACAGCTCCAAATCAATTAAGGGTCATTAGTCCTTTTGTTTTTTTTTTGTTTTTTTTTTGTTTTTTTCAAGTGGCATGATGTCGCAGTGACAGCATTCGAGGCACGGTGCCCCCCGTGGGAATGTCGGCACTAGGGTCTGCCCTCCCCCATTCAAGCCTGTTCTGCTGCCACTGAAGCAGCTTGTGTCTGTGTGTAAATAAACATAGCACCAGCCTGGTGGCACTGCAAGGGGAAAAGCTTTGGCAATGACCCAACTCTGGAGTGTGCAGCTGGCAATGCTGCAAATGCAGTGTGTGTGTGTGTGTGTGTGTGTGTGCGTGTGTGTGTGTGTGTATGTTGAGGCTCCTTATCATAATTGTTCTAATCATAACAACTTCTTTCATTTGACCCAATCTGCAAATTCAATTCACTTAGATTCAAGTGAAAACAAATAGTAGATTGTGTATAAATGTCTCTACAAGAATTTTAGACATTTTAGATTGAGGGCTTTTGTTTAGTAAAGATACTAAATAACAAAATCTCCACAAGTTATTTCACATTTTAAATTTGTTTTATTGCACAAAAGCATGTATATTTTCTATTCTAATTGCTTTCTTTTAGCTGAATGAAGACCTGCGAGAAAAACTAAATAATTTTAAATATGTATTCCTGAGAATATTAGCATTCTAAAGAGTGGATGTGATGAAGCAGGCGTTTTAAATAAGACATAATGCAGAAAATAACATCGCCTCAAGGTCAATTGCGCCGCTGTAATGAAGGCTGGTTTTATTCTTCAAATATTTATTTCTGTATCATCCATTACTCATATAAGAAACAGTGCTGTGTTAAGTGAACCTCATTGTTAAAAGGCATCACAAAGAGAGAGAGAGAGAAAAAAAGACAGGTATGGTATAGAATGTGAATGCTCAAATGTCCATTTTTGTGGCGGCACGACCCTCCTCAGTTGGTATAGAAAAACACTTACTGTTAATGTAAATAGCAAGGCAGCATAAATCAGGAGACACGCGCAGCCCGGGAGAATATTGTGTAATAGTTATAGCGAAATGAAGTGGCACTGGGATCAATATCCCACTATATCTCACTCTGGCGTAATGACACCGAGGGAAACAGGAGGCCAAGGGAGTCTAGTCCCTCCACCCCACCACAGGCCTATAAATCTGCCTGACCTGCAGCTTGCTTATTAAAGTACATACACAATCAGCTGCAGCTATCCAAAAAAAATAAAGAAATACAAGCTTACTTACTGACCTGGAGTCAGGGGAATGAATGCTCTTTTTTTTTATCTGGGAGCAGAGGTTAAAACCTGATTGGCATCATCTAATTATACTATTAATAAAAGTAGGGAAGCAGAATTTAAAGTACTGAAATTATAGTTTAGATATTCTAATCACAAGAATTTTTTTAAACTAGATTTTAGTGACTAATGCCAATTTATCCGTTTGTCTTTAATTAACAATATTAAAAAAATACAATTATTTGCTCAAAATTGTGAATTATTCACCTTTTCCCCATTCTTATGATGACAGGGCAGTGGGCACTTTGCAGTGGCATCAATAATAATCTCATAATCATCAAATAAATGAGCAGATGGGTAAAAAAAAGGTGCAGATAGGGCAATCTATGATGTGCACAACTGGTTCACTTGAGTTCACATGAGCTGCCATCTTGCTTGTTTATGAGTTTGGGTAAACAAGCTGTATATGTGATGAAGGGCTGTGATTGGCTGGTATTTTAAACAGGAAGGAAAAACATCCTCTTAAGATGAAGTAAATGTAACTTGAGCTCTCACACTTTCACAGAGAAATGTCCTTTTGACTTTAAATAGAATTTTGTATAGTTGCACAGTCACAACTGGTGGGGTGTGTTTTGGATGCATTGTGGTGATTAGTTGTTGGTGTGTGTTTGTGAAAAGTCAACATGCCCTTGCAATAATACACACAAAAGCAAATGTAAGAAAATGCATGGATGAAAATGCATGTGTGTTTGTGTGTATTTAAAACTGTCTGAGTTTCATTCAGCAATGTTTTGCAGTGTACACATTACAGTGGCCTGGTGAGATGAGTCAGAGATCATATTTTGTGCGCTGCTAACAGGGGTGATGTTTCTGGAGCATGTGAGTTATATGAATAAAAATCAGTGTGCTGGACTGTAACTGCTGTGCAAGTGTTCAGAATGGTAAGATTGTAATCATTGTATGAAGGATGAAATGTTTTTTTTTTTTTTTTCAAATTTACATTTGAATTTTGTCTGACAAAGAGAAGTCTTTTAACAACTTCTTATAACCCTTGTGAAGAGTGTCTTCTCTTCCACCCTCAGGTTGTAATAACTTCATAACAAAATGCAAGAAAAAAAAGGTTCAAAATACCAATACAATGGTTGCCTGTGATTTCTCAAATTATTCTGATTTTATTTATTTATTATTGTAAGATTTTGCTGCAAGCTTTCTGCAGCCTTGAGGGCAGAAGGATTCTGACAAAATGCTGTGAAAAGTTATTATAATGAAGATGTAGAAGTAGTGAGACCCATGGATGATTGTTGTCTAAGACCTCTTTTTGATGTGCTGTTGATTGTGGACTCTGAAGTACTTGTCTTTTATTTTACAGGAACATGAAGACACCTTTTCCCTGCTTCACACTGGGTAAGTGTTTCCTTCAGAGTTTTTTCTGCTTTAGATTTTTATTTTTTTCATGGGAGTTGGTGTTTTATAAACTGAGTTTTCAGATGCAATCTTGGTGTTTTGACTGAGTGGATGAATCAGCCCGAGAAGTTTAAACTATAAGAAATGGTTTGGAAAACAAATTGTTGCTGTAGATTATGTCTACATACCAACTTCTAAGCCCAATCACATAGTATTATGTATCATCACGTTTTCATTATTAATTTTTTCTTATTAAAATTAAAATATACGGCCATCAATACAGTAAACATATTTAATGTTACACCCTTTTAAAATGTTAAAGTTTTCAATATGAACATGTTTTTTTTCTAACATGCTTTCATTTTTGTGACTACTTCTTTTGTAACATTGTACAGCTCATAAAAAAGAAAAAAAATTAAACATTTTGTCAAAGAGAAAGTTTTTAAATGTCTTACATTACATCAAGAATACGCCTCTGTGTTGAATAGAAAGTATAGTCAACAGAACTAAACTTGTGCTTTACTCTGTACATTTAATGAAATCATTTTATGAGTGAAAAAAACACTGAGTGCTGATGTAAATTTGCAGCCTTGTCGTTCCTCTTCACATTCAGTCTGTGTATGTGGGTGACTTTGAGTAATTGTCACTTTTCATGTGAACTTGACCTCTCACAAGCTTTCTTGCTCAAAATAACACACACAGTGCCCCCCCCCCCTGACCTCTTCAGCTTGTCATGAACTTGAACTGTGTACGTTCACAAAAACGAGCTTGGTTTGGTTCTGTAAGTCTGTGTAAATGCTGACTATAAATTTAGACAAACTAGTACCAGGCTGCAGAACACTGTGTTTTTAATTTATTTTTAAACACAGACGACACCACTGAAAAGACCTGATGTTTGGAAATTACATGTAAATGTGCCACACAGAATGACCTTTGACCTCTCTGTGTGTGGATCATTGACAAGTGGCTGACCTATAATCTTCTCCTAAATGATTTGACAATAGAGATACGTATTGATCTTGTTGGTTCTCAGGCAAAATGGTCAAGAGTCGGCTGCACAACCCAAGTCTTCATAGACTGAACCCCAGTGTTGTCCTTATTTTGAAGTTACAAAGTGTAGTCGTGAACTTATTACACTACATACTCAAGAAGCTGATGTACTATCAGGTTACTCCTGTTCCTTTTATGTGAAGAAATATATACTAGGGATACTTTGCAGATGGAAAAAAAAAAAATCTGAAATTTTTAGATTCATTTCTGAAATTTTCAAGAAAAAAACAAGACAATTCTCTGAGCTCAAAAAGACGTAAATTTGCGAGAAAAACCTCAGAAATTCAAAGGCAGAAATTTTCCATTTTTAAACTAAATAATTTCTGACATTGTAAAGTCAGAAAGTTTAAAAAAATAAAATAAAATCGTAAAGTTATGAGAAAAAATCTCTAAAGTTTTCATGAATGGCTAAACGGCGATGCTACCTGTTTTCACCTTGAGCCTGTTTAATCTGCTTTAGTTTAAAAACCAAAACACGTAGACATTTCAAACCATGACTAGATTATTCTACACTGATTATAGAATATTTAAAACCAAATGTGCGATTTATAAAACGTATATTTATTTTTTTGAAACTTTAATATAGGCAAATTTCAGCACTTTTTATGCATTTTATGAACAAATTGAGTATGATTGAAAGGTAGAAGAATTAGAGTGGCTGAAGCAATATGAACATCCAAAAGGATCATGGAGCCTATAGACAAAATGAGAAAAATAATTTTCCAAACTCAATGCAGCCACGCAATATCACCATCAATTTCCCAAGCTTGTGGTTACACATCCTGCTTTGGCAACCGGATATTTCAAAATTAAAGCCTGTGATTCATTTAAATATTTTTTTCTGTTAAGCACTTTGGGATGTTTGTGTCTATGAAAGGTGCTATATAAATAAAGTTTACTTATTTACTTCAGTAAGCAAGTATTACTTCAGTCACTCTAATTATCTTGCCTCGCCATCTGGACATGCTGGTCATATTTGAAGGTAAAATGAAGTGACAGATACTGAGTGAATATCTCATGTTTGAACTTATATTTCTATTTTGTTTATATGGCAAAAATACAGTTTTTCAAATTTCTTAGCCAGACAGGCTACATACAGTGACTTGGAAAAGTGTTTATCCCTCTTGATAAGCTTTCTGTTATATTTTTTATATCCATATCTTTTCTCATTCATGAATTTGGTGGATCACTTTTACTTGGCTTTTGCAAGGCACTGTATACCTGCTTGCATGTAACTTATTGGGTGGGGGCCAATCATAAGACAAACACATAATTACTTTTTAAAACGTTTTAAGATAGTATAATTTGATTGAAATAAAGCTCATGCTGTAAAGTTTTGTTTAGCTATACATCTAAAATCTACAAACTCATTCCTGGAGCCTTTAGCTCTCCCTAATGTTCCTGGACGGCTGCTCTCTTTTGGATTCACCCAGAAACATTTTGCCAACTCGCACATCTGGCCAGACAGAAGAACAGAGAAAACATGAGGAAATTCTCCTGCTGACCACTAGTTTCCCCGTCTTGCATAATGAAACCATCACTCTCCCCTTCTCTGTTGGATTCTTTCGAAGTGACTGGTGGTGGAGCAACATCTGGAATGAGCAGCAGTTTTCTTTTCTTGTGTTTTTTGGGTGGAGATTTAGGCCCCTGATAATCCGTCTCCCTTCTCATTAAAGGGGCTGAATAAACACAGGCCTCTTCCAGTTGTTCCTATGAATTTCCTTACCAGGCGTCAGGAGACCAAAGTGGGGGCTACTGGATCAAAGCTGCCGGCAGCCCTGTGTGTGCAGAGAGCGAGAGTGCGTTCCGGGGTTGGGCCCATTACCTTTCTCCCTGGGAACCCTGGAGACTCCTAGGTCACTAGCTGTCAGCTCTTTGGCTCAAACCCCACAGAGGAAGGGGAGAAAGTGTAGAAGGAAGGGAAAGAGCAAAAGAGAAACAACAAAAAACCCACTAGTAAAATAGTAGGTT
>JARVJO010000164.1:2990016-3002645 GCA_031762555.1 Cynodonichthys magdalenae | reverse complement strand
TTGGGCTTCTCTACGTGTTTGTATTGTTCATTTGTACATTGGGAAAAAAAATTAGAGGCTGGTCAGTTTTCTAATAGTAAGTCAAAATATATTTTTCATTAAATTTCATAAAAACAACCATCCATTCTGATATCTTCTGCTTTTCAGAATGTAAAAAAAACCCACTCATAACACCTCTGTTCAGATTACCATCCCACTCTTTTTTAATATGAAGATAAATATCAAAACCTGGACATTTCTTGAAAAGTTTTCTTTTATTTGCCAGAACTTGATGAAAAAAAAGGTGTTCCCCTGGGCTCAATGTTTACCTAAAGTTCTGTAGAGCTGATTTATTTTGTTTCAGGGATAGGTGTGCAAAGTGAACCAAGTTGGAAATGCTGCTCTGGTTGTATTTGAGCAGAATCATATCTGGTGTTATGACATGTGAGGGATGGAGCAGGGAGAGCTTTTAAAAAGCTTCACCCTCCTCTAAGAACACTAATGAACGCTGTGGAGGATGTCTGAGACCTCCCAGATCCATCAGAGAAACTAATTACAAGATCCAATTAAAGAGAGAGAGGGAGAAGTTGGGGAAGACAGAAACGGGGGAGAGAGACGATTGGGGAGTGGGGGGTTCTCTCTCTTTACCACTGACCCAGCCAAGCCGTCAGCTCATTCAAGACAGTAATTATAGCTTATTTATTATTCATCCTTGAGCTAAATAAGAGCATGACATTTCAATAACAATAATAAGGGCAGGAAAAAAAGGCATCTCAAACTACAGACTTACTAATTGCAGTGCTCAAAGATTAAACGACTGGAAAAATGTTGTTATTTACTTATTCATAACATCAAGACCAGTCATAAGAGCATACCAATGCACTTTGCTGGAAATGAGTCTAAAGAGTTCTCTCATGAGATCCGACTGGTGGACATAATCCGCAACAAAACTAGGATACTGTGCTTCCCTTAACAAGTGGGATCTGAATCTGCCTTAATAGCTTTCCCTCCTCTGTGGGGATTTTGACTTTGCTTCATCAGAATGAGTGAGACAATCTTTTAAAATTCATTAAAGGGAGGGTATTATGTATTTCCCAGACACAACTACCTTCAGTTGTTATGAAAATGCTGTATATATCAAAAATCAAATTGACTTCTAAACATCTAAATGCCTTGAAATTGGCTTCTGTCTCTTTAAGAACCTTCTACCATTTCTGACACTCCCACTTCATCACGTCTTCACAAAAATGCTTTGGGGGAGGTGTTCTCTGTGGGGCGGGAGCTCAGCTAGGAACTGAGTTTCAGGGATGATTTTAACATTATTTTTTACATTTTGTTTATTTTTTATTAAGACTGCTAGTTTATCAACCTTGTACCCAAATCAACAATTTTTATAAGCTCATCTTCTCTCCTCCTCCTCTCTTACTTGAACTTGGCAGTTTATTTAGTCTGACTGCTCTTGGCCTCATCAACTTTGGCAGTGGTGAAGATTATCACATAATTATGAAGTGAAGATGACATTACACTCATCACAAATTATAGCTGAGTTTAACTGTGTAGCAGGATGGAGCTCAGCCTAAGTGACTGTCATAAGGAGTTTGCGGGCCTTGTCGCACCTCCCTTCCAAAAACTCTATTTACTATTAAGACTAAAATAAAATTGACGGCACATTTTAAAATTATATTTGTGCATTCTACTACTTTCCTTTTCTTCAGCTTTACAGAGATTTTCCAAGAGCACGTGACCAAAATTGTGCACAAATATCTTCATAAGTAGCTTACGTTTTTCCATTAGGTGAGAGAAGAAAATAGAAATTAAAAATGCCAGATCTGTCAGTCGGTAAATAATGCCAGTTGTAACTGACTGGATGGTGTTTACATATCTGTCTTTGATCACAAAGAAAGCACTTTGTTGTATTCTGTCATTTACCTGCCAGGCACTAAGAATAACTGTTTTTGATCAAACCATTCATATGTTTGTCCACGTTACTCTTCCATTATGGCGCTGGGCAGAGAAATTTAAAACAATGAAGATAAACAGTAAGCTACGACTCGTCTTTGATTTTATCTGTTTGCATTTGTACGTTCTTCTGAGTCACATGAGAAGTCCTCAGTACTTTAACAGCAGCAAGAAGCATAAACCTGCAGTCGATTGTTCAGTTCCTCGCTTCATTTTCTACGTAAAGCCTTTGTCCTTGAATCTCAGAGGAGTTTTATTAATGTTGTTAAGGGACTCAAGCAGCCACAGACTTCAGGCCGCGTAAATGAAAAGTCAATATTGGGAGATAAGTAAAGGCATGTTAAGAGACACATTTATTGGCACAAATGTGTGTTTTTACCTTTGAATGCTTTATCTCATGAAACAGAAGACTGTGCAACTGTGGAAGTGCATCCTAAATTTTACACTCGCAGTCGTACACGTGTTTAATTTTCACAACCTTGACCTTAAATTAAAACAGCAACCTGGTGAACAATAGAGGACAAAAGGACTCGATGAGAAACCTGGAAAGCTTCTCCTTTTTTTTCTTAAAATTTTCCTTCCCTCTATTTTAGTTTGAGTTTTGTGACTTTTTCTATCTTCTCCATTCCAAGAGTGGGAGGCTTTTACCACTTATCAGCTGATACAGGACATGTCCTCAGACAGAGCTATTGATTTTATTGATTCATTCATTTGTGGTTTCCCATACAGTTGCCTCCTAGAGTTTTTGTCAAAGTGACAGTGCATACGCTGAGCTACACATGAGGTGAGTGGTGGAGGGAAAAAGGCCAGGGTATTACTGTGGCAAACTAAGAAAAGTTTAAAGTACAGGGTCTCAATAGTTATTTGGCTTTTTTGTGTTTAAGTAGCACTTACTTAGCCTTAATTAATTATTAATAAATGGTTATTAACTTTGAAAACATAATTAAATAAGGGTGATTTAAACTTAATAAGCTATGAACTAATATATTTAATAACTTACCCAGAAATTATGATTACTTCCAAAACCAACACATTCATTGTTTGTTCATGCTCAACAGCTCACAAAAAAAATGTTATTTATTTTATTCATAATTTATTTATGTAAATACTATAAATATACTTTCCTGCCATGTGTTAAACATGTATCAATGGTTAGAGAACATTTGAATTAACTATCTAATAATCCTGCTGTGCATCAATAATGAAGGCAGTTGCTAATAGTTAGGTCTTTTTCTGATCCTTAATTAAGTGATAAATATTTATACTTTTTTTTTAACATATTTGTTAATGTAGAAAAAACCCTGAAGAGCCACAAATTATTTTACACCTGTGAAAATTAGACTAAAGTCATAGTCAATTCAAACATTATTATATTAATATATGCTTAACATATGGTGGGAACACATTTACAGCAGTATTTACAATATACACACAATACAGAAGAATTAATTCATGAGTTATTCATTGAGTTCATTTATAGCAAATGAAGTATGAATCATCTTTAATTAGACATGTTTTCAAGGTTAACTAACCATTTATTAATGATTAAGTAAAGCTAAATAAGGTAGTAATTATAAAGTTTTACCTGTGTGTATTTTTAAGATCCAGCCTAACACATTGAATATTTGTGAAACCATAAGGTAGTTTTTTGAAACATAGAACATGAACTTCACTTCATTGGTGTTGCTTTTTATTCTCCTACACCTACATTATGTGGGAAAGCAACCACATGATTACACACATATAGGTCAAACTTAGAACCTTGACAACAGACAAATACACTGGCACGTTCCCAGAAATATACTGACCAGATCACACCCCCTCGGGGCTGTGGGGCAGTTGCTTGAGCGATGTCTCCCCAGGGGGCTGATATTTTATAGTTTGTGTCCATCAGTGCTGTAGCCTAGGGCACCAGGGTTGACAGTAAGTGCTCTCAACACCGGTGACACTGATTCATCTGAACCATGACACAGATGAGAGGAAAAGGGGGAGAGGGGCTCAACCAGAAAAAGAAGTATAAACCACACACAAAAAAAACACTATATTTAAAGGTATATGTCCAAGTTTATTTAAGTTTAAGGTGTCAGTGAGCACCAAATTGGTATATGTTGGGTATTGGTTTAACATTATTCACTAAAAGTCAAAGAGCTGCGCTATGATGTGGTGGCCTAATATGGGCTAGCCTAAGCTAGACAGGAGAGATTGGCTTGAGGAAGAGACTCCAATCTAACGTGGCATTTCAATTTCTCATTCCTCCTTATGGCTGTGCTGTGCACTGCTGAGCCTCTTCTACATATATATAAGGAGGACGCCTCTGAACCCCAGCCTTCTAGATGCGCATACTAAGCAATCAATGTGTCACCTCTTCCTGACAATCCTATTTTTTTCTATGGCGGCCATGCTCATTTTTTCTTGTCAGCAGAAAGTAATTTGCTGTATTGTGATTCAGTCCTAAAACTTGGTGACGAGGTGTCTGATAAGTCCCTACCCCCTCCACCCGCCCTCAGCCTTCTCACAGCCTCATCCACAATATGGAAAATCTAAAGGTAGCACCCCAACCTCCATTCCGTCTACACCCAACTGCACCCCCACACCCACTGTCCCCCTCTACCCACACCAAGCCCAGCCTAGTTGTATCGAGGCAGGCTGCTAAATTAGATAAGCAAGGCTGTGGTGCAGCACCCCTGATTAATAAAAGATGCAGTGCTCCCCGGGGAGGGCCCCCTCTGAGGGCCGAGCAGAATCTGCCCACAGACAATAGAGTTAGCTTGTGCACAATGAACAGGAAATGGAGAGAATGGACCAATCATGGAAATATAACATTTAGAGCAAGACTATCCTGTGACCCTTTCTAACATTGAGTGTGGTGTAATAGATGATATCAAATCTTAAAAATGAGCATATTAAAAACATAAATATTAATTTATTTGGGAAGCAATGACATATGTTGGATAGCACAGTTGATTTCCTGCTGCTTTATGAAATTCAGGATGCATCAGTGAAGTTTATAACCTATATTAAAAAAATAATAAAACAAAACACTTGAGTAATTATTTAAAAGCACAAACCGATTTAAAAACCTAAATAGTTGTTACATTTCAGATTACCGGTTTTTAAATGCCTGTTGGAGCTTTGATTTGGAGTAAAAATATAAAACACCACTTTTTATGATCATAGAATCAAACATCAGACAGATAGAATTTATCAGAAATGAATGAAATTGTAAGCTAAAATGAAGAGAATCTTCATTTTAAGGATTTTTTTAATAATAGAGAAGTAGCAAAAAAAAAAAGACCAGTGCCGTAAGTTTATTCATTTGCTTTTCATGAATTGCTTCCAGTCTTATCAACAGAATGAAGATATGTCAGTGTGACATTTTAAAGTTAATTTAGTAATTTAAAGTTAATAAAGTTATCACCAATACTTCATTCATTCAAATGCAAGCAAATGAAATTAAAATTTCTCACTTTATACTGGGCTATTAAAAGCACATTCAAAAATAGATAAGGAAACAACATTCATGACAGTTCTGGAATTTAAACTAACTGCAACAGCAAGATTTAGACAAAACTGCTTTCTTTATGTTACAGTACATATATTTCATGACCGCTTGGTACTATGTTTGTGGTCAAGAGCTGCTGGTTAAAACTGGACACCATTAAATAAAAAATAGTCAATTATTGTTGATTTTGCATAATGCCAAAAAGTAAAAATTGTTTCAGAAGTTCCAGTATTTTGTATAACTTGTAGCTTGTCCTTTTGCTTGATGGACATTTTTTATTGATTGATTGATTTATTTGTGTATTTGTGCTTTCTGAGGAGGATCTATAATGAAACAAAAAATGGTGTTCTTTGTTAAATGCTCCTTAATTGTATTTAGTGGAACCAACAAATAAAAAGTCTCAAAGTCAGTGTTGGATATGAGGTGATAATTTCAAATGAATAAACATATTTTACTGAGAAGAATAGTACTCGCATAAAATTATATTTTTCAAATCAAATATTGGAAACAAAAATTATGACTCAAATTCTGAAAATGTTGTAGAGAAGGCTTCTTTTTTTTCAGCCAAATATGTTTTCTTAAAAACTGTTACAAAAAGGTAATATCATCTCTCAGTTGGAGAACTTTGATTGGATCAGTGAGTTCATGTTTCTTGTGTAAAAACTTCAGCCACAGCTAAAATTCTTTCTGCAAGACAGAGCATCTTAAATTTAGCAGAGGGATGTGTATCTAATAAAAAAATATTTATTTAGTTTTGTAATGAGCGCAGAAAAAAGCCGTTTTGATTTGTTGGTCCTGAAAAACAAATTGCAGCACCAAAATGGATTTTATACATGTTATTTTTCAATTCTTGTGGGAAAGTCTAAAAACAGCTGATACATGCTAGACTATTTTTTACATCTACAGAATCATGTTGTCACATCTTTTCAGTTCTGCATCAGTCATATGTGTTGCCTAATGGCTTTGTTACCAGGAGGATATTCTTCCTCTCACTGCTCATGTTTATAAGTGAACCTGCAGCAAACCAGCTGCCTATGGAGACCACTGAAATCAAGCTGATATAACTACCTGGCTTTTTCTTTTAAAAGTGGGCCCGAAATGTATTTAAGCAGTGTTTTTTTCCCCCTTATTACATTCAAAAGATTCCACCACAACCTTCCAGTCTAACTCTAAACGACAAGTTTACCAGGCAAATAGGACTCAATCAAACATTTAACATTTGCACATTATCACATAGCCTCATATGTGCAAGGGAGCACTCCTGGAGTTACCAGGCTGTGTGATGCTGGTGTGATTGCTGCATGGATCATGACCACTTGAGCATTTATCTTTTAATAACCCCCTCTACCCCACACCTCGCCTGCTGCTGCTGAACAATAGTGAGACGGTTCCAAATTTCAGCAAGATAATGGTAGTCATATTGAGATGAAAAGGGTCAAGGGTTGCCTTGTGAGGTTCTGATTGGTTTGGAGCGTCACATTGTCACCCCCACCCCCCGCCCCCAAGATAAAATGAAAAGCGATATTTCATTTATGGCTTCACCCTTTAGACTGTGTTGCAATTTTAGGTGATGAGGAGGTCCAGGTCTGTGATGATCAAACGATAAACACAAAAATAGGGCTTGCATGTGATGTATTGCATCAGAAGGATTTTAACAGGTTTTTTTTTAATGATCAAAAACACATGCTGTATACATTTTCTTTATGCTCCATTTTAAATATTTAGAGATTCAAATTGTTCTGCTGTCCCTTCAACCAGAAAAGATTGATGGGTTTTGTTTATACATATGTATAAGATGCTGATATGCTGTTGAACCTGCCTTTGACCTTCATCTGCTGACATATATTCACTGAGCTACAGCTGTAACACTTTGCATTATTTTATTATATTAAACAACTTTTAATGCTCAAGAGGATCATTTAAATTACCTCACATTTATTTTTTTTAGTGACTCGATTTAAACACTGTTCAGAAATAGTACCTCATTGATATTATTTGATATATTAACCCAAAAAACACAGCAATGAAGAAACTTGACATATTCTGCTATGTTTACACTGCTTGAGAGTTTTTGCATTTTCTGTTTGGCCCGGTTTTTACATTTTGTTTTTTTTTCTTTAATTCCACCCGAAGGGCCAGATGCATCACATTATGCATTGACCCAAGCTGTATTTTCCAAAGAGCAGTTCAGCCAGTGGGAGTGGCCTGAGCTTGTGGTGGAAGCAGCCCTTTAAGGTCACTACAGCGGTCATGTGATAGGCTAGTGGAGCCCCCTTGGGCCATATGACAAACCGAGCTGCCAGAGCGAGGTGTGTGTCAGGGGTGTTTTTCCACAAAGCATTCTATAAAAGTGTAACTGGGCTGTATTTGCCCTTTCCTCCTGCTACACGTTCAGCCAACAGGCCCCTGAAGATCTCTTAAAAAGTGCTGATCCACAGAGCTGGGTTGGTGCTCGTGTAATCCTTCCAGCTCTGCTCCGCCTTCCCTTATGTTCTCACCCTTTCCCCCACATTCCCTCACACTCTGCTGTGCTGGTGTGAGGGACGAGGTGATGGGATGCGGGGGCTTGCTTGGGCCCCCAAGCTAATTACCCCACATTAGGGCATGACTAAATAAATTGTAAGTGCCGCTAATTGCTTGGCAGTGAAAACAATAACTGTGTTTTTTGCCCAGAGGCTCTAGGGTAGTGAGAGGCTGGGGCACTAGGGACCTGGGGACTGGGGGCCCTGGCACTGGGCCAGCAGACGACACCAACACCATCAGTCAGCTGCCTCATACGCTCTGCCTTCACACTGAAGTCACACACCACTTGGCGCTGTTGCTACATCTGCCCCACACCCACCGACCAGTCTGACAGTAACAGACTCCCTGCAGCCTTCAGCAGCAAAGAATAAGCCATACATGACAAGCTCAGACAAACTCAGTCTGTCTGTGGAGCCATCATACATCACTGCATTAATAAACATGAATTAGTAATGGCACAATTAGATGGGGCTGTTCTGACATTTACTGGTACAATAATGGTATTCTCCTCTTTCCAGCCTCCACCCACCACCCCCACCTCTTTGGCCTTTAGTGGAGCGCCATCAGACCTCAGACATTTGTGATGGGTGGAAGGGCCACAGTTGTTTCAGTCTCTATATCTTAATCACTTTTTTTATCCTGGCTTTGCTGTCATATTTGATATAAGTAGCGGAAGAATGAAAATTTCACTGTTGGTTTATTTGTTCATAAGTGTACATTTATTGTTTGTGATTGTTTTCCCCTTAGGTTGCAGTCTGCTGTGTGTGTGTGAAGAAAACATTTGAACAGCCTGCGCTGCTAACTGGAGTTGCTGAGACCCAAAGGTGCGTTCAACACAGACATTCTGGTAGTCCTGCTGCACAGACCAGGACATAACAAAGCCTGTACTTCTACCAGCGCCTGTCAAACACGTGTGACAGACAAAACACAGGAAAGTCTCTACTATTTGAACATTGTTAAACATTATCTGACTTTATGTTTCAAGCTTGACTTTTAGAGGTGGTACATTTCAACTTTTTGTCCTCACAATGGAACCTGACCCTCTTGACATTGCAGGAAATGCATATTATATTTTATCTACACATTTAAAAGAGGGAAAAAAAACAGGAATGTGTAGCTTTAGCAGTTTGGTCAAGGGCACATATTTTAAACGTGCTTTATGAATAAAATATACTTGACAAAAATACTCTGTCCAGTGTTTATGTAGTTTGTAATGCCAGGTAATACTTCATTATTAGGAGTAGTTACAGGAGATTTAATTTTTAAATTTTTTTTACTGTTCAGGGGCACAAAATACTATAAATATTATAATTAAAGTTAGTAGTTTGTTTAAATATATTCTATAACAGTGTATTTTTGTGTATTTCTTTTAAAGTTCTTAGTGATTTCCTTTCCAATAAAAATACTACGCAGAATTTCTTTGCCTTTTTTCTTTTTCCCTCTTCAAACCAGTAGCTTCATAATTGCAGTGTCATTCTTTGGCAGGATTTCCCTGTTTTCCCAGGAGACTCATGTGCTTTTGTTAGCTTTTCTGTGTACACACATGGCCTAATTAGTTGATTAGTTCAGCTTGACTGGCTTGTTAATTGAATAGTAATTTATATTTGATGCGTCTAATGAATAACCTAATTTATTCGTTGGCACTCATCCAAAGGTTTGCTTTTGAAAGAAAGAATCAATCTAAAAGAATGAAAGGAAAGATGAACATGGTTCAGTGCACAAGTGTTGCTTTGATGGCGCATGAATTTAGCTTTTGAGTAAGGTGATAATACTTGAGTTTATCTTCCTAATTAAGCAGATTTAAACACAATAGGTCACCATCATTGTGAATAAGAGATCTGTACCGAAAATCTGTTTTTGTTGTTATTGGAGTAAAATATAAAGAGTTTTCTTTATATGTTTTTTTCCTGCCCATTGACAGATACTGTATTAAAGAAGACATCGCGCAATAAGATAAATTAAATTGTTGAAGGAGCTGCATGACTATTCAACAAATATTATTTAAGATTTATAAGCTTAACTCGAGCATGTGACAATTTGAAACGTTTAAAATCATTTATCATTTATTTAAACAAATTGATCAACCTTTGGGCCTGTTAGACACTCACCTGCCAGTTGGTGCTGGTAAATGAGCAAGGTTTGCTTATTTTTATTTTTTTTTTATATATTAAAAACCACTTGCATGTGTTCTCTGTCAAACTAGTCTACTGTTACTTGACTGGATCAGCCCATAACTACACAGAAATGCTGTATGGCCATTAACCTGCCAGGAACAAGGCCATTAGTGCCATCAGTGTTAATGGCAAACCGATTACAAACCATGATATATGCACCAACATGATGATCCTACAACCTATTGAATTCAGTTTTGAGAACGATGTTTTTACAATCAGGCTGCTTCATCTTTTACCTGCATTATTTGTGCATTTTGACCACACTATAAAGCTGATGGTAAATTGAAAATTAACTTAACTTACCCCCTTTTCTAGTATTTTTTCCCAAATACTTACAAAGTTCTTTATATTTTAAACCACTTATTTTCGTCTGCAATTTGTTTAAAAATTAGTTGTCAAAAACATTTTTTTGTACACTTGCTTAACTGACAATCAGTTAAGGGTAAGATCTGTTCAACACTTTAAGATTAGACTTTATTCTTGAACATTGTGTGTGCCCCTTGCCCATGATAAAGCCCCTTATTTGTTGTTCAACTACATGCTAGAGAGAAGTGAACCTGTAGGCCTTTTTTTATTGAGAGCTCCCAGACCAAGTCTCCAGTGCAGCGTGAGTTCATGAGTGTCAAGGTCTTTTCCTCCAGTTTGTTTGATGGTTTTATCCTCCTTCAGATCCTCAATTATGCACAAGAGCATCACATCTAAATTCAATCAATTGTAACTTGATTTCCTTTTTGCATCAGGGGATGAAGCCAAAAGCTTTTTGACTTGTTCAGAGCAGAGCTGCTTGTGGCATTGAATTCGTGTTGCTGAAGTGTCCAGTGAGTCATCTGTTCAGCAAAATTCCCACACCATTTAAAATAATAATTCACTCCAGTCCTTTAGAGCCAAAAACATCCCAAATGCTGGCTATTTCCACACAAGTTCAAAACAGTCATGATTTGCCGCCTTTAGTTTGAATTAGAATAATAGTTTATTTTGTTATTTTTTCTTCAAAAGTGGTTGTGTTTTCTTCTCTGTGGATGCCTTCATTCAGGGTGCAGATGAAAATGATTCCTCCTCTTAAGATTCTGGATTTCTCAGAAAATTAAAGTTTTAATGTTTCAGTAACTGACTTTTGACAGTGTGTGTTGACACGTCATTCTTCCATGTGATTTCCAAGGCAAGCTGTAGATGATTTGAACTTCTTCTTTAGGAAAGTTTTTTTTTTCCTAGATAAAACACAAAAGCAAATTAGCCACAGTTAAAAAGTTAATTGTAGCATAACAGTTTATTTTCTTTTCTTATATGACAGAACCTCGCAACCCTTTTAGGAAAAACAATCCCTCCGCACCTCATGCAGTCATGCACATGCAACAACATGCCTGCCTGAAAGTGCTACATGCTACAACAGGCCAAAGTAGTACAGAATCTAGCTCAGGTGTTTAGTTCATGTTGAACACATAAAAGTTCTTCACACTTTTCTAGCATCTGTCACTTACTGTAGTACTCATTAGTCACCCTTACCCCACTCCCTTCCGCTGATGAGAAAGTAATTACCATTTGTTTTTTCCTTAGTCCCAGTGGCCTGGCAGCTTTTTCCAGAATCTGCCTCCTCACCTGCCTTCATCTCGGCGTCCGCCTCTCTCCTAGACTCTTCCCCTTGTACCTCTTCTCCCTTTCACTGTGGCTGCAGACGCTCTCTCTCTCTTTCTCCATCCTCTCTGCAGCCTCGCTCCTTTGCTCCTCCCACCTCTGAGCTCCAGGCTGTTCTGGGTTTTAGACGGATCACTCTCACAATGCTTGATCAATACAGGTATTGATCTGCTGGCAAAATGTTTATAAAATCATTATGGGCAACTGCAGCTCAGTGGGGAGGGTGGGAGGGGTGACAAGATGGCCTGTTTGCCATGCCATTCTCTTGTAAAAGAGCCTGCATGTGCCTGATTGGTTGGCTATTTGAATCCTTGTCAGAGATAGGACAGACATATTGGTTAATCACATCCCTACTTAAGTCATCCACCTTAACTTTCCAGTCAACCAAATTTGTGTTCAGTCATTAAAGTTTTTTTTATCTGCTTCATTACTCCAATCTAATAATTTACTTTCATTTCACTTTCTCAATTACTGAAAAACAAACAAAAATACTTAAAGGAATCACCTGATAGATCACCTGATGTCTTGCAAGCCAAAGTTTAAACAAAGAAGTTGTATGATCTGTTAATGTCAAGTTGGGAGTTACCCTCAGCTACTAGTACACAAAATTTAGCTCAGTATTTGTAAAAATAAATTTATTGTAGCCAATTTTGTGTTTGATAAAGTAGCTGTGGCAGCCATTTTGACTTAGGGTGTATTCACACCTAACACATTTGGTCCGCTTTTAACGGACCAGAGTTCGTTTAAAGCTTTGGTCCGGACTTTTTGTGCAGGTGTGAATAGACTCATGCGAACTCTGGTGCGGATCAAACAACTGGACCGAGACCCGCTTTTTGAGGTGGTCTCGGTCCGCTTCCAAA
>JARVJO010000164.1:2935492-2989916 GCA_031762555.1 Cynodonichthys magdalenae | reverse complement strand
TTAGTCCCGCCCCCGTTCTTTCTGTCCAATGGGAGCAATGATCCCCACTCTCGTGGCTTTGTTTACAACTTATAGTTCGTTTGCAAAACAGCACAATGTGAATGCAAACCGCACCAAACGAAAAAAAAAAAAGTCCACTTTTGGTCCGGACCAAACAAGCGGACCAAAGGACTTTCCTGGTGTGAATACCCCCTTAAAGGAGACATATCATGCTTTTAAATCCTTCTTTTTCTACATTTAAATCATTCAGTTGGGGTCTATATAAAATGGAACTGCAATGCTTTGGTCTGGATTCCTCCTAATTGTAACTCCAGAAGTCCCTTTTTAACCCCTTTTCTGAGGTTAGTCTCAGATCAACTTGTTTTCGGTCTCTTTAAACCCAAACAAGGCACTTCAAACCCCACCCACCTCCAGCTTCCAGAGCGGTCCGTTCTAGTTTGATAGAGGGGTTTACGACTATATGGTGATGCAGAAACATTTTATTTACAAATTAATTAGAAAATGTCAACAACTGTAAACTTGTCTATCCAGCCTTACGTATTGGAGCCAGAGTCTGATCCAGAGCCAGAGGAGAATGAAGACCAACTAACTGTAGCTGGTCCAGACCTGATATGTTTATTCCATCGCAAATAATGTGATGTTAATAGTTCAGAAAATGTCATAGAAATGAACAAAAAACTGAACATGTTAAAAAACATCTACACAGATATCTACACAGCACCAGGAGAGAATAAATTCTAATTTTCTGCACTCCTAGAGACTCCAAGTACACAACAAAATGCATATAATGTATAAAAAGTGGATCTTGCATATGTACCCTTTAAGCTGACTCTAAAAGGTAATCAGTTGTACATGTGCTTCCAATCATTACTTTGGGTTTATAATTAAACTTTAAGTGATTCATGAGGTAGTTTGCTAACGGAGATAAACACACAAAGGCAAATAAATGATTGCTCGTCTTTTATGGTGCAAAAAAAAAAAAAAAAAGCACAATTACAATACCACTGTTTCCATGTGTTCAAACATTTAATCTATGATGAATACTTCAGAAACTTTCCACATGGGGATAAAAAAGTGTGTTGATTCACATTTGAGTAAATGTGATTTGACTCAAAGGTATAAATGTATAGAGGAACATCTGTTCACAGCAAGCAACTGTTTTATGGTCATGAGCAGAGCACAGAGGACTCTGGGGACTCATTCCTGTGGACTCTCATGCTCTGCAGCTTCATGTAAATAACACAACTCTGTTGCCGCCTTATTTATCTGTTTTTTTCATTCGTATTAGATTATTTGCTTCATTTGCCACAGCCCACATGTCACAGCTTCTTCGTCTGCTCTAACCTAAAGGAATCGCACCCTATAGCTTCACTTGAGACATCTGAAGGAGAAGTAGGCAGAAACGCCCCAAAAATTTCATCTTGTTCAACTACACAGCAGATTTATAGTTTATCTAAGCCTTTTTTTCTAGGCAGTGGCCTTGGTTTACATCTTGTTAATTGTTAATCTGTGAGATGATCATTAGACGAGGAAAATAATTGCAATATTCTGCTGTAACTCTTTCTAAAATCACAATTGTTGTTGAAGCAGACAAGCCTCTGTGACCCAGAATCAACCTTTCCTCTCTGGCTTGTATGATTCTGCCAACCCCCCACAGCCCTCCCTCTCTACCACATCCTCCCCCCCATCCCCCACCCCCTCCCTTGTCTGGCACCAATCCTACACCCAGAAGCCCAGACGCTGGCTCAGACCAAAAGGCACTGAGCCACTCGTCTTCTTTTAGAAGCAGTGTTAAAGTAATTGTCAGATATTTTACTGACCCCAGTAACTTTTTAAGTATTGCGTGTTTTAATTTGTGTGCTTCTGCTTGGATCAGTGTAAAAGGAAACCTCCCGGATGCTTACAGATGTCTTCCAGCTCACCAACCCTAAACTCCCAAGAATATTATTTGCACACTTGTGTAGACAAACACATCCATTTTCAAGCACATCTTAAAAGTGTCACTTGTACATATGCTACAAAGTGGTGATTACTCAAACACATTCAGAAGTGGCCACAGACCATTCATTACCATAACATGTTGCAATGAAGTTTAATCCCTCATCATGTTGTCTGTGGTTGGAGAGTGGTGTGTGTGGCTGTTATCCTTCCCATACTCCAGATGTCTCCCAGGCTACATCTCTTTACCAGACTGAAGACATGACATTTGGGATTGCACATTTAAACATTCCCTTCCTTTTTTTTATCCCAGGTTTTTTCCACTCATAAAATTATTTTGACCTCATTCATCTTTGTTTCTTGCCTTCCTCCCTGATCCCATTTTGCACCTTCTGTTCCTCCGTCCACATTCCCTCCCATCTCCACAAGAGTGTGTTATTTATTTCATCTGAAAGCAGAGGCTCTTTGGTGCATGCTTCTCACAGAAATCAATTTCAGCTCAGACAGCATAACCAAACAAAGCACTACACTCATTTCAGCACGGGCAGAGTTGTAACCCATCTCTCTCATTTTCTCCCTCCTGCTCCTTTATTGGAAGACATTTTGTTCTCACTCTGATGCCATTATGTCAATCACTGCAGACATGTCGTGATGTGTGGATGCAGCTGCTAAATGAGTCATGGCAAGCAATGATCATTAGAAACCACAGAGTTTATATATGTGTTCACATGAAGAGGCTTTTTTTTGCATATGACTGTCACCTTTTTTCCCTCTTTCTTTAAAACTTGAATGGTTTTGTTTTTATTCTCTTTTATGGCTGCTAAATTACAGAAGTGCTTGTAAAGCTTGTGTATTTAGGTGAGAATTTCAGAAGTTCTGCAGTCTTACATGCTGACAGCATAAAGTGTAAACAGTAAACAGGATTCACCCACTGATGCATGAATGAGAGACCCGCTCTCTTCTGCCAGCCACACTCTTTGTACTGTATTTGAGACCAACAGTTAATGCAGCTGTTGGATGGGTCTCTTTCCTTGCTCTTCCTTTATTGATTTGAGCCAGACACAGATACAGACAGAAAGAAAGGGCCTTTTCAGGAAGAAGTTAAATGGTCAAGTAGCAGGTGGAGGGTGGCTTTCACCACTTTATTGACGAAGTGGAAAAATGTCACTATTATGGAGGCCCTTGCAGCAGATAGCGAGCTGATTGGATGAGTGGCCCCCAGGTCAGAGTGGAGCACGTTCCCCCTGCAACCGAACGAGAGCAAATAAAAGGACACAATAATCCGCTTGAATTGGAGGTGAGATTTCTCCATACCACAACAGTCTTTAAGCAACATTTCTCTGGGTGTGCAATGTAAAGTGCTTGGAATGTGGGCAAAACGGTCCAGTCTCTAATGAACTTCCTCCGTTTGCACTTCCTTCTCAATGCCTTATTGGTTTGCAACATCTGTCCGCTCCATGTTTTTTTTTTTTTAAACCAGTACCTGATGCACAGATATTGAGTCTTTACAAAAACATCATTACATTTGATAAAAGATGAGGACCCCCCCCCCCCCTCAAATAAAGTAATGTGTGTATAAACCCTACACCTTCACATTGCACCCATTTTTATGCTTTTTTTAAACAGGTGTAAAACAAACATTCTTCTGTTGGTTGATTTGTCTCCTTCGTTATCTTGTCTTCCTCATGTGTATAATTTTTAATGGGAGGGGCTGAGTTGTGACGTGTTTGAGGGAAGTTAAAAGAGACACTGGAACAAAAAGAAAACAAAAGTTGATCCTACTGGCAGTCACCTTCAAGACATTACTCCATTAAATGTGGCATAACATTTCCCAGGCACAATATATAGGCAATGACTGATGCAATGTTACACATTGGCTCAATGTTTAATGCTTTTATAAAGTTTAGGGAAAAGCAAACCTGAAGGCAAAGAGCTGTGTTTTTTTCTTTTATAATCCACTGGTCAGTCATCTCCATTTTATTTGAATGCAGAAAAAAAGATGGATGTGTGAAAATGACAACAAAAAACACGGTGAGATTTGTAAAACAAAGACTGGTTGTACAAAATATATATAATAAAAAAATGAAATTAGGATGACTTGTGAGTCTGAAAGCCCTAAATAGAGATGCAGTTATGAGTCCTGACAAATGGTTCAAACACAAGCACTGCCTGCTGACGTCAATCAGTCTAATTAGCCCAGCATATCCTCCAGTTAGCTCCTCCTAGAAGCACAAGACAGACCTCTGGAAAGGTCAGCATGCCACAGTAGAGACAGAGCAGCGCTTAAACAGAGGTGAAATGGTTTCTTTTCCAAATTGATTCCAGTTCCGATTAGACAAGACTATATTGTGTTGAGCCACTTAAAGACTTAATGGAGAGGCAGCAGTTGCTTTTAAGGGGGCTTTTAAAACAAGACATTAACTAACAAAAACTACTCTGGTGACATCTGGATCAGGGCCCAAAGAGCAGCTTGTCACATGAAAGATCTCCTTGTTTCTATCTTCATCGCTTTCTGGTTTATTTCTCCTTTTTTCCCCTCTGTTGTATCTCTTTATCTTCTGCTCCACATGAGGCACAGTATGTACATTCACATGTGGATGCACACACTCAGACGAATGAAGAAAATTCATTACAACTCGGCAGGAAACTTTTTTCCTCCGCACTGTAAAACTTGCAAAATCACTTTTCTTGTGTTGACACAAAACTGTATGAAATAAATATTTTGTCTGTGCTTCCACAAAAGTAAACCAAGTACCATTAACATCAGACCCCCAGGGCATATATCTTTTTACACCCTCTTTATAACTCTTTTGACAACAGGCATGTCACAGCCTTGTATACACAGAAGGAAACATCTGAGCTCGCCAACACCCACACACAGGAATCTGCATACCGCACATTCACCACCTCCCTTATGCTGAATGCATAATATATGTAATGAAATAATGTTTCCAGTGGGGATGGTTGTGGCTGCAGGATGAAGATGTGTGGTGAATATCAATGTGAATGCGCCCCCCCCCCCCCCCCCCCCCCCACACACACACTCTCTTTGGTTCAATTGGTGCGATAGTGGGGGGTAAATGAATATGTGAAAGTGGGAGAAGTGATATTCCCCTGCCCAAAGCTACAGTGAAGGGTCCACACAGATAGAGGAGGGGTTCTTAACAGTCTCCCGCAGTATGAATGAACTCAAGATTTATACATTGATGGTGGTTAAATTTATCAGCTCTTGTTACAAGCTGACCCAGATGTAGGTTCAGATTAAGAGGCAAACAGGAGGTAGAAGTCAGACTTTTATTAAAAAAAAACACAATAAGGAAATCTAAGAGGCACACAAATATACTCCACAAATCGGTCAGACCAACTATATAACTTATGCAACAGTTTTGTAGTTTTAACCTATTCAGAACCATACATTCTTTTGAATATCTCAACGAATATCATTAAGGAGACAAATTACATTTCCCCCCGTGCATCACCTTGTCTGACTGTTGTGTGCTCATCTGTTCCATCTTTGTCTGACTCAAGATGCTGCATCTCTGTCAGCGCGGCTTTTGATGTTTTAAACATTATCATTAATAATGTTTTCAGAATCAGAATTAATTGCTTTGCTACCATGTCCTGTTCTCTTCAGCTTGGGGAGAGGCATGCATAAATCAAGACCAACTACATTTGTCTTGAAACTTTGAGGTCAGGAATTTGGGGTAAGACTAAAACTTGAACGTGGCCTTCAATCTTGATGTGCACCTTCAATGTAAGAATCAAAAAGACATGTTTTGAATTGCTTGTGTTTTTAAAACATTGCAGCAGTATCAATACTGAGCAGAGGATAATGGATTGCACAAAATAAAATATGCAACTTATTAGGATTTGGAGGATCTCACGTACTTTTCATAGACCTTTCTGTCTAATGTTAAAACTTAAGGAAGAATTGTGGCTAAAAATCTAAAAAGCATGAATTTTTGGCCTGAGTTATAACAGTACAGTGCAGAGATGTCAATTTGTTTCAACAAAATGTGAAATATTGGAACTGTCAGAGTGTCAGCGCTTGGATGTCATTTATAGCAGGATGTGGCAACTTTTGAATGAGTTTGGATCAGTTGCTAGAGAAGTATTTTTGCGACTTCCAGATGTTCTGTTATCTATAATTCCCAGCTGTGTTCTAAGAGGGTAAATGAGCTGGAAAGTTCCTGTCCAAGTTCTGTTTTACTCATCAAGCTCAGGGAAATGTAATTAGTGCCTTTTTGAGCTCACATTGCTCAGCAACTCAGTCCTAAACAAACATATATATAAAAATCTCTTCCATTTTCTTTTAGCCACACCTCCTCTATACCAAACACCTCCTCTGGAGTGGCTTTGACCATATCCATGCTTAGGGGGCCCTGTAATCTGAAGACAGGGTGAGGAATGTATGAAGCATCCAAGGAAACATGAACTGCTATTTTCCCACAAGTATGAAAAAATAGCGGCTATGGCTGTGGAATCTTTCTGACGCAATCGGTTAGTGGAATGACTTCTGTACATTTGGGATTTGGACAAGGGCTCAGGCCAGGGTGTTGTTAAAGTATTTGGTTTTACAGATCTAAGATAGGCTTGGAAAGGAGAGTAAGCTGCTGACAAAGGTAAAATCTGTTGAGCATAACCAGAAAAAAAAAACATAGCAGAAGCTGCTGGATGGGCCCAAATGAGAGTACTGTCTTGTTCCTGATCATTTTTAACAGGCATCTGTGGGGAACTATATTAATTGTTTGTTGGTCAAACTATTATTAAAAAAAGCAGATGCCAGGGTGGCTTTTACAGAACTGTGAGTGGGAGCTATAAGAGCTAAAACTGGAGAAAGCATCACTGAAGAGGCCCCAAGAGATTTTCATAGAGATCCAAATTGGCTCCTCAATTCTTCATGCATTAGACAGAAGATGGAATTCCAAAACACAAAAACAGAGCAAACTTCAATAAGTCTTTACTTATTTCCTGATCTAATTATGTCTGCCCCTGTATTGGCTGTTATATTCATCATAGTGGTGCATATGTAAGATCAGATATTTCACAATATTTTGTAAAAGATGGAAATGAAATCCATAATCAGGATGAAACTGTAAATGAATTTAATAATTATTTTGTGGATGTTGGTCCAAGTCTTGCAGCTAAGATACCAAAAGTAGATAAAAATGTTGGCCAAACAGTTATGGGTTGTACCAATAGTATTTTTCTTGATGGAACTGACAGAAGAAATAATGAATATTGTAAAAATAGAAAGGATATAAGTCTTCTCTTGTTGACATATTTCAATTAATTTGAAAATAAAAAGTTTTTGCAACATTATATAGTCGTAAACCAAACTAGCTCTGGAAGCTGCAGGGGTACGAGGTGTTTATAAACCTCTATTTAACCAGGCAAATCCTATTGAGATCACAGATTTATTTTGGAAGGGTGGCTGAAAAAAAAAAGCTGAAGTACCCAGAGAAAACCCACACAAGCACGTGGAGAGCATTCCAACTCCAAACAAAGACCCCAGGTCTGAATCGAGGATGGAACCCAGGACTTTCTCACTGTAGGGCATGCTAACCACTGAGCTGGTGTGCTGCTGTGTAAAGCATCTCATTTAGGTTTAAAGAGACAACATCAAAATGAGTTGATCTAAGACACACTTCAAAAAAGAGGTGAAAGAGGGGCTTGTGGCGCTACAATAAGGAGGAATTCAGACCAAAGCACTGCAGTTCCTCTTTATATTGACCCCAACTGAATGAAATAAATGTGACAAAGGATAAACACATATGTTTACGTTAAGATTAAATTTCTTTTTTTCTTTCTTTCTTTCTTTCTTTCTTTCTTTCTTTCTTTTTCTTTCTTTCTTTCTTTCCTTCTTTCCTTCTTTCTTTCTTTCCTTCTTTCCTTCTTTCTTTCTTTCCTTCTTTCCTTCTTTCTTTCTTTCTTTATCTACTTTTACGCAAAGTGAGCTTTTTGCCTCCTGTTTTCTACCCCCACAGTATTTGGATATATATTTAACACCCACATGTGAGGCCTGGTAGAAATGCCTGGGGAATGGAAAGGAAAACAAGCATGCCCTCTGTCCTGGCCCTTTAGTGCTGGCTTGCTATAAATACCTCCGGGTGGTGCGCCAGTTCCAGCACCAGTGGCATGGGAACCTCTTCCTTCCCTTCTCTGGTCCATTGCTTGACCACTCATGTCTAGTCTGGGAAGGTTTTAGCCAGAAGGCAGGCCTGAAGGGTGGGTGGGTGAGTAGGTGCGTGCAGTTCAAGAAAAAAAAAGTCATGACAGGACTGTGCAGCACTGATGGTCCTCCTGTTTGTTTTGTCTCCTCCTCTCACGAGCATCCCCGTGGCTTCTCCCTTTCTCCCTCCCTGTCATCTCCTTTTTCAAAAACACTTCATGTATACTGCATTTATTCTGTTTTGCCTTATGAAGATTGTATGAATATGTGCTCTTCAAAGCTCTGAAAAAAGAGATCCCCTTTTCTATGCTGCAGTGAATTGTTTGTTATGTTACTCCCCCCAAAAATTGATTTAGACTTTTCAAAGGTTTGTTCTTCACAGTGCTGTCTCCCAGTGTCGATGCACGACAGGCTCAACTCATATTTTCAGAGTTTGAGGTAATAGTTTTAAACTGACAGACTAAACAGACTCCCCGGCTGTTCCACCTCTTCACAGTGAATAGTTTTACGTACACAAACACACACATGAACACAAAAATCTGGGTGACTGACTTTGTATGCTGATTATTTCTTTTCTTTTCTTTTCTTTTCTATTTTTCCTTTCCTTTCTTTTAAAAATAAGCAATTATGGCTTATATGTCATCTTTCTATCTTGACTGCCTTTCTCCATTTAGAAAATGTGTCAGTGTGGTTCCATACAGTAATTTCCAAACAGGAAATATCTAAGTTGTATGTTTTGGCGACATCACTATGTTAGAGTTTTCAGTACATATGGCATATATGTTGATATTTACAAATACTTTTTGCATGTTCTACTGCTAAACATGCTTTCTATTTGGTAATTTAGCAATCTGAATCCACAGATTGCATGTCTATATTACTTTTTTCCCTCCTTCGACACCTTCTACCGTTCTAGCTGGGCTACCTTTCTTCTCCCTCTCATTTCACCCCTACAAGTCTCACTTGTTATTTTTTGGTACAAGGTCTTTTAATTAAGTTTGACATAAGCACAGGGATTAAGTATGCGGTTGAGGAGGGAGAGAAAGGAGCTCTGTTACAGTCTCAAGGCCAGCTGTAAAATGGAACCAGATTGCAACACTTGGAGCTGGAAAGTTTGGACAGAAAAAAGAAGAAGAAGAAAAAAAAAGAGGTTTAGAGCCCGGCCAAAAGACTACTGAATGTCCAGCCAAAAACGCTAATATTAAAACTCCTCAGGCAGAAAACTAACACTCAGTCTGATCCAATGATAATTTCATTTTCTGCTAAAATACTGCTGTCTCCTCGAGCAATACATTAACAGTTGTCTGTCCAGCCTGAAGACTGATCATCTTGCGCTGCCAAAACCTGCTGCCAAAAATCATTGTAGAAAGCAAAGTACTACCTAGTTAACTACACATTTATGATCTAAGTCCATACACTCATATTTCCTTCAAGAAACAACAGATAATTTGTGTGCAACTTTGAATTTTGTTACCAAAACCTGTAAATGAATACATTTTAAAAGTCTAAATTTCATATTAAAGTCAAAACTAAGTTTTTAGAGGAACGTAAATTAATTTTACAAGCAAGGGCTAAAAGGTCAGCTTCGTTCATTAGCTAAAGAACAAAATAATAAAAACCTGTCATTAACAATCTAAACCATAGATGAACAGGAACATAATCACATGCTATCACTCAATCACCGACACCAAATATAGAAATATAGGCTAAGATCAGCCCCCAGTGCACCGAGCGTGTCAATAGGATTTTCTTCTGTTCTGAACTCTGAGAGGTCTCACATGGAACTTTGCATTCTTAAATAACTCTGGCAAAATGCTTTAATCTTAATGAGTCTGAACAGCAAATCTCTCATCTGCAGCAAAAAGGATTAGGAATGCAGGGGGGAGAAAAAAAACAGAAAAAGGCCTGCGTTCCACTTTGATGAATTGTGTTTAGAAAATCCTTGGGCATAAAGTTTCCCCGGTGAACAAAGCGTTAGGCGAGAACGGATGCTTTTAAACAACACAACTTATCTGAGAGAAACAGAACATGCATTTAAGTGAAAACACAAAAGGGGAGCTGATTCAACTCCCATGCAAATGATAAAACTCCTTTCTTCAATCTACTTTGCTACTTTTGGAATTGAACCTGGAGTAGCTTTGCACAAATTACAGGCATTGTGTTTCAGTGCCTCATCAGTGTTTATTTATTCTGCCTGACGCGTTCTGTCATTGTTAAGAATAAATAAATGACTTCATAATTTTTTGCCTCCTGGTAAAAGCTTGAAATAGATGAAGCTGTGATGAAAAAGGAAGCTGATGAACGCAGGCAGTTTAAGTGCCAAGAGATGCTGCTTCTGAAACCACAAAAACAAACTGTAGTTTGCAATGGGTTTTCTCACCTCTTAAAGAAGATGAGCTTTTCTACTTTAGTGTGAAATTTTACTTATTTAAGCACACCATTATGCAGAGGTGTTTATTTGTATTTGATTAATGCATTATTGATAATATGTTAATGTAATCCAAATCAAAGCAGTTCAGTGTTTACTTGATTAATTATTACGCTGTGGTGTAATTTCCCCAAACAGGTTCTCTGAGTGGTTGGGGTTAGAGTATTAAGCCTTTGGCTAAGTCAGAACGCTCAAACTACAAAGAGCCTTACTGCACTGGGACCTGGTCTCGGTTCTCCCTTTCCAACCCTACACCCACCTCTCTAAATGCCCCCAGGCCTTCAGAAAATGAACTAATTTCTGCTGTATTTATTTTACCTTTCTATCCAAAACAGGGATCCTCTTTGTTTTCTGTATGAACATATGGATATTTTGATGATGCAGGTCAAAGATATGATCCATCCTGTATAAGAAAGTATTGACATATAAATATATATTCAACTGAGCAGATTTAAGTATTTTTTTACATAAATGCATATATTTCTTTCTCTCACACGTCTTTGCATGTCTTGTGAGGACATCAACCTGTTTGCGGCGTTGTGGTGAACATTACCCTGCGCTTCATCTATATTGATCTCTCTTTAACATAAACTCCAACACGTCGAGCCTAAACACCTGGTCAGCAGAGTGTTCAGCTGAATGACAGATAACATATGGGAAGACTTCTGCTATCACAGGAAACATTGTTCCTATCCCCCCCCCCCCCCCCACACACACACACCTTGCCCTCCCCTTTATCCCCTTCCCCCCATTTTCTGCTCATAAGCACATCCTTCTCATTGATTTTCCATTAACCCCTTCTAGACTGTGAGTATCTGCCCACCCAGACACGCAGACATCAGTGGATTGATTAGCAACATAATGACATCACTATTGCTGCAGGTTCTCATCAGTTTGACCGGGTCTGCAGGCAGATCCTGTCCTCATCCAGCTACATTCTGCACTCCTGCATGGTTCAGGCCTTCTTTGTCGCTCTTCCTCATCTTTTTTGTGTTTTTTCTTCTTTAGTTCTTAAACCCTTCTCAGCATTTCTCAGTTTATTTTTTTCCTCATCACCTTCTGTCCTCAGCATCCTCCTCCTGTCTGTTTACTGTTAAGTCCTACAGCCTCAGAACAGATATGCTAAAACCTTATTCAATACACAGCACTCATTGTTCTTATTTGCTTTCACAATACTATGATAAAACACACATGTGTGCATGTTATGAGTGTGCAGACGATTCACTGTTAGACCTGACAGTTATGTGTTGATTCTTGCCATTTTTATCAGTTGTAGACAGGAATTTTCAGATGAAATAGTGGTTTTATCTTTAAGTGCATCCAAACTAAGCTTTGCCTTGAGTTATTGTAAGAATTATGTTTAACAAATTCTCCCTGATGCTCTTAAAGTTAATTTAAAAAAATTAAACTTTTTATTTTATTTGGTCTTATTTTTGTCTTTTGCCCTAAAAAAATTTTTTTTTCATCTATCTACACTTGCACAAAAAATGCCATATCTGTCTCAGAGTGTGTGTGTGTGTGTGTGTGTTTTACCAGCTGCGTTGGTGGCAGAATACAGCCTATACAGTAAGCATTTGTTCCATTTTGTTGTTGTGAGCCACAATGGAAGCAAGTTAGAAAAAGCCCTTCGTTTAGGAATGCCGTGCCTCCATCAGTCCCAGTCTCTGATGTACAAAGAGCCCTGAGGAAGGAGCTTTACAGCTGTTTGTAAATTATGAGAACAGGAAAGGTCAACAAAGTAATGCATTTTTTGCATTTTATTTTTTTTGTAACACATTTTCATCTCTTTCTGTTCCGCAGTGAGACAGCAGGCCTGTGCCCTGCCTCGGTAGTACTGGTGCATTTAAATTACTGTTCTTGCCTGGAGAATAATGGTGAAAGCATAACCCCATTGTATTCTTTGATAAACTCTGGAAAATGCATGGTATGAGCTGAGGAAGAGGCACGGTTTAAGGGCACAATTGCTTTGCAAATCTACCATGGCAAAGTTTTCTGGGGAAAGAGGGGGAAACGAAGGGAGAGAGTGTTGGAAAGGAGGAGATGTTGGAAGAGAGAGTTGAAGGAGAGAGAAAAGTGAAAGGAAGATGGAGGATCTTGCATGTCTGTGGAGCAGGGGGGGTCTGTTTTGCAGGGACGAGTTATCTCTGGGTGCACAGGTCTTTGTTTGCAGGGCAGTGAGGTATAGATTTCCTCTCCGTGTCAGCGCCAGTATTTGGGGCTCAGCGCTGAGGGGACAAAAGCAAAATAATCCACTACTGAATCAGGATTAATATTCAAGCCGAAAAAAATTAATTCACAACCAAAGAAGAGGAAATGCAGAATCTGTCAAAATGCTCAAACAAATAAAGAACAAAAAAGGCAGACATTTGACCAGAAATCTCTTTGAGTCTTTCATATGAGTGCATTATTTTACCAGATCATGCAGTCTTGTCTCAGCATTCTGTTTGATTTCTGTATTAATCTTCATAATGATTTTTTTTTATAGAAGACTGAGAGCCGAAGGAAGCTGAAGAGCTGCATGTTGTTTTTGGCTATTCTTCTCACTAAGCTTTGGATTTAAGATGTGGATTTGAATATTTATGATGAAGAATAATGGAGGTTATAAAAATAAGTCCCCGCAGAGCCGGGCTGTAAGTTATAGGGGTAAGCAATGTCTCCCACATCAAAGGAGCCTGGAGATGTTGACCACTATAGTGTGATGCCAGTTAAAGCCCCATAGCTCTCCATCCTAACCCAGTGGAGAGTTTGAGTCTGCTGAAGATTTATGATCCAAAAGTGTCATTCACCACTAGACTGTGTGCAAAACATATCAAAATTAAGTCATTTAGTGGAATTTAGTTTTGGTAGCTTTAGAAAAAAAGAAAGCAAGGAAAATAAAAACGAAACAAACCTGCCCTCAGGGTGAGATCATTTGACTTGTTTCAAACGACGCTGGATTGTTTTGAGATTGAAACAAGTAACAGTGTTTGTAGCTGACACGTGAGTTACTCTTCCAGTTTTAACAGAATATCACTTGATCCGAGAAAATGTTTTAAACATTGCTGGTTTGCATTTAAAACAAGTGACTCTTTGCCTCCCAGCTCCTGTTTTTGTTTATCTTTTGTAGAACCCTTAGATGCCAAGATTCAGCATCAGCATCACGAGAACAGTGTTGAGCTCCTTTTGAGCATCTCCGTAACAAGTCCCAACAACTTAAATGGCGACATGGACGTTCAAGAGCTTTAATACTGTACTTAGAGTTCATTGCTGTCATATTATCTTCCTTTAAAAAAAATGTCCCACATAATCGTAACAGAATTAAAATAAAGTTTCTATTCTGTGTTTGAGTATGAAAAAGCACTCATGCATTTCCACACCACACCCCTCTCCTCAAACACACACATACACAAGTAATCCCACACTCAAGGGCAGAGGCCTGTTGTATACCAGCCTACAAAAAAACCCTTTGTGTTGTTCAAAGAGGCTTCATGGAGGCTCCAATCATTGATAAGCTCTAATGTAATAAAAAAAAATGTAAACTCCATCTTTTATACATTGCAGCATAATGTGAAAGGTCATCTTATCTTAATCCTCAAATCAGCTGCATCCAGGCCCCTGTTTCATGAAGTTAAAGAAATAATCTAAGAACTCACTCTAAAGACAGCTTGTATTATCTTCTCCACAAGGTCCAATCAGAAGATGTCATTAAAGTGTGCCATGAATGCAGTGTAAGGAATGATTATTTCTCTTTTCCAATCGGCTCCAGTCATATCACCGAATCAGCTGGACTGTGCGCTCATGGTGTGAAGCTTTATTATGTCCAGTGATTAATCATCAAGCACTACCTTATCCCTCTTAGACACACAGCATACTCTAGCCTTTTCATAAAAATGAAAAACAATAAGTAAATCGAAGCCATAGAAAACTTTACTTTCATCAACATGGTGCTTTCTTGATTTTCTAGACTCTTGCATTCAATCAAATTTTAACTTGGTAAAAGAATATCCTCCTGATATGAAAGAGACAAATATTATGGCTTTGTGTACAGTCTAATGAGAATAGAAAAGCAAAAACAATCAGACGTCACATCAGAGTTTCAGTGGGCATCTCCAACCTCGGCTCGTTATCTAGATTTAACTCCCTCTGGAGTTTTGTTTGTTGCCGCCGTGATTTGTTTTGGTGTGCCCTTTCCATAACTGCCAACAGAATTGTTTCAGTGACTTAAAACTGAAGCGAAGCTGTGTCCTAAAAATATCAAGGAAATTGAGGACAGATTACGAGTGCAGTCACTCGGTGAATTAATGCAGGTCAAAAAGGTTACTCTCTTTTGTGACCAAGTTTAAGCAATTTGTTGTTTGAGAATTCTTTGTTCTCAAATAAAAGTGTGTCAAATGTAGACAGATGGTGAAATATTTATTTGGTGACTGCAGTTCAGATTAAATTGTTGTTTGTTACATTTTGTATTTCACGCCTAATTTGCCGGTGGTACAGTTTTTGTGGATGTGTGGGTGGGGTGGGGGTCGGGGAGGATCATCAAACACGTATCAACTTTAACAAAGTATAGACTCCATCCTGTAATTAGAAAGAAACTGTAAACAGCTGTGCATGTCTTTCTTTTACGGATTATCTATACTTTATGACTGAGTGTTTGAAGTTATGAGGCTTTCTGAATCAGCACTGCTGGAGCGCTGCTCTTATAGGACATTGTTGTCTTCAATTATTTTCAGTCATATTCCCGTCTGTAAGAGGCAGAGCATCATTTATTATTTAAAGATGCAATCGGTGCTGTTTATCTGGGAATTTTTAAAAACGGGTTATCTTTTCACATAGCACTTTTTTTTTTTTATTAAACGGAACAAAGTGTAATAAGATGCAGTTTCAAACAGATGCCTGTCTCTCTAGTGCAAGAACTCATCTGCCATTAATGTGATTTAATATGTACGGTGGCAAGCGGTTGCAGAGAGATGAGAGGTAACGAGCAACTGAGATGCTTTAATATGTACATAAAGGGTCTCACACAGACACCAGCTGGTACAAACACACACAAATACACAGAGTTCCTGACTAACAATCTGATATGTTTGTATCTCTGTTTAGCAAAAGAGACGGCTGGCTGAAAGAAACGCAGCTAAACCTCTGAGTTTCTTTTCTCCAGATTTAAACAATGATTAGTTCTCCCCCCAATTTAACTCAAACATCTTGGAAAAAAAATTGAAGCACTTTAAAACAAAATGAATAACAATATGCACTAAATTTGAAAATATATTTACAAGTTGCAATGCAGTTACCTGCTCGATGCTCACATTAAACAATATAGTCACAAAGCCTGATCCCTTAGAAAAATGAAACTTTAGATTTAGGAGAAGTTCCAACCTCGCTACGACACATCATTATTTTTCCATCCATCCTTTATCTTTACCCTTTTCTTTCTTTTTGGGTGGCTGGTGCCCATATCCTGCAGCCACGGTGCAAGAGGCCAGATACACCCTAGACAGGTCTATCACAGAGCCACATGAAGACAAAAAAAATCATTCACACTCACTCCCACCGAGGGCAATTATCATTTAACATAAACAGAGGAAACCCATGCATGCAGTGAGACATCATGCAAACTCCACCCAGAAAGGTTCCAGGTCTGGATTTGATCTGACAACCATCTTGCTGAGAGGTAACAGCTCTTGCCACTATCTGTTATTGTTCTTGACCAACTTCATTTTTGTTTTATTCCCAAACCCCTACATTGTGGACCCTGCTGTACCATCACTCCAGTTACTTCCGATCAGTTTACACTAAAGTCTCTGCCCCTGAGACCCTGGTGATGAGAGATCAATCCATGCAGCCTCAGCTGAAGCAGACAAACAGCAATCAATACTTGATAGGAACAGTTCACCTGGGTCAGGCGACCTTGTTGTCCAGCACTCATGGCAACTGTGGTGAAGTCCTCGCAGATTCCGGGTGACTGACCCCTGACGACCTGGGCAGATAAGGTCAGTCTGGTCAGGGTGACCTCAAGCTAAGAGGCCACTGTCCAGTTAGTCTAGCTGTCTTATAATGAAGTGGTCCGTATTGCCTTTCTGTCACTCAGCAATTACTAGGGGGAGATATAGAGTCACAGATAGGTGCTGAATGCACACCAGTAGTCGCAGAAGCACATTCATGAAGCAAAGTACTTGGAAAGTGACACGTAAACTACTTTAATATTGGCTCATAATGACTGGGAGTAAAATAGATTGAAAGAGTTGACATTTGCAGTGGAACTCTTTATATTTGTGTGTAGGCATAAACACTGTAGTTTAAATCTTGAGGTTTGTTAAAACGTGAAATTATGAATGCGGATGTTTTGCAGAGTATCCTAAATTCCACACCATTACTTTGAGTCTGTTTAAATTGTCGTTGAAATTGCTTCATTTTTTGATTCCAATGAATAAACACCTGATGAATGTTTTGTCTATAGGGAGTTCTTGACTGTGAGTGTCCCTGAGGTATTGATGAGGCAGGTGTAACAAGGAATTTGAACATTGACCACATTAAAAGACAAGTGAACACATCTGACTCTGTCATTCCTTTGAACTTTTGCTCTCTTTGACACAGGTCATAGATGGACATAAAATCCCCAAAGCATTTGAGCTGCTGTCTTCACAGACTTGGTGCATTCTTGTATCTGTTAACTATTTAGTTGTCAGTGATTTGGTTAAGTGGAATTGACTTTTATCTGTGCTGTGCTGTGGGGCTGCCACTGGCAATTCAGAATCCCCCTTCCTCAGCTCCAATTTTAGCCTGGTGTCACATCCAGCACATTGCTATTGGCATCTGAGCAAGGCCTAATCAATAGCCCAGGTCAGGGATCGCCCGCGGCTCTGCTGTGTGTGGGATATTGATCCGACACACACACTCCCACAGGTCGCCCTCAACGTACCAGGAAGTCGTGGCCCTGGATGAAGTGTAAGAGAGAGGAAGAGAGGGATGACAAATTAACAGCACTGCTTTCTGTCTGCTGGAACTGCTGACAAAACCCTGTCATAAAAATAATTTAGTTATTGATTAGCAAGTGGTACACTGTATTCACTTCATTTAAGACAGCTTAAATGGAACATCATTCAAATTGATATTCCGAGTGCAAGTGAGAGGACTGTGAAAAGCTGAGTGGACAATGAGGTCACAAGGAACTTATTTCAATTGAAAGTCCATCACAGGTGTCAGTTTCATATATTCTCCTCTCTTTTCTCCTCTCTTACTCGCTCTTTCTGTTTTTTTCACCAATCTCTGTTTCTCTTTACTCTCTGGATCCTCTTGTCACTTTATCAGACCTGCAACCAATGACACTCTGGTTATTTTTGTTGCAATTTTAAATGTTACTCCCAGAGTGCCTTATCAGCACCACTCTAAGAACTCTTGGGAACAATTAAACATGAGCTTTAACTCCAGTGTAACCACAGAGGTAAAAAAATAAAATAAAAAATCACACATTTTCAAATGGATGTGGAGTCAAATGAGCGGTTATCACAAGGCGTCAGTATTCCCAAACAATTAGGTTTTTTTGCTGTGGAACTATTGGAAGCAACAAGCATATTTACCCAACTTCACAAAACAAACTCTCATGCTGTTCAAAATTATGTGTGTATACATCCTTATATACGCACACATATAAATATATACTGTATATGTGTGTTTGTGTGTGTTTGCTTGTCTAGCACTTGAATTGTCAGTTGAATAAACAAGTATTTTCTGTGAGACTTTGCTGTCAAATACTGAAGATTCTCTGCAGAACAGGCAATTATATATGCTATTACATGAATGTCTTGTTCCAGTTACAGGGAAATTAAGTTTCTCTGCAAGTCTTTTTTCATTTTTCATTTTAAAAGTCTTCAGTGGTATGAGAAAAAGAAATTACTCACAGCAGTTCATTTGCTGTTGAATGTAATCTTGAAATCATGCGAGGCCGTCCAGCAGTAGTAGCATACAAATAATTATAAATTAATTTTGTTGACTCTGAAAACAGAGGATTAATTTTAAGGTCTTGATGGAAATCATACGGTTCTGGTTTACCTCTCCTGAAAGACATTTATTATGTGCTCATATTTCCGGGATGAGGTACTGAAATTGTGGGGCTCCTGAAGGATTGCCGTAGAACTTTTTGTTGTTGTTGCTGTAATGGTTTCCAACTGTGTTCAAAACATGTTTCTAAATTTGTTTCTCTGTCTCTCTCTCTTATTTCTCCGTTTCCTCTAGGCAATAGCATCATCGTGATTTGATGTTGTTGTGACCTGGGAGTCCCTAAATCCCAAATCATATAGCTTTGGAAATCCTGGAAATACCTGGAATTCTAGGACTATTTCACCAAAACGTCTTCAGGTGCCCAGGCACTGGATCAATAGCTTTACATCCTTTTTTGTTTATTTTTCCTGTACTCGAAGAAAGAAAGAGACTGAATATTAGCAATAGTTGCTGGCCATTTACCATCGCTTCACCAAACCTGCTGAGACCAAGAGGGCACGACCTTTCTGCATGCTGACTTCAAACAGACACTTGAAAAGGAACCCCGGTCAAAGAGGCTTCCGTGCATTGGGAACTCAAACCAAAAACCCCATCAGGTAAGGCTGTGAAGACCCCCTTGCTCCTGCTGTCCAAGACCTAAGCTCTTTAACATTTTCAGGGCTTTGAAGCTAACCTGGCCCCCACATAGTCCCTTTACTATTAGATTTGATGTAAAGGAAAGCAGATAAGTGCCATGCTTTCATTTTCTGCACTGTTTGTTCATCTTGGATTAGAGGGTCTGAATTGGTTGGACTTGTATGGTTCATAGCAGCTAACATGGGTTCTGGGTTCTACAAGGTTGGGATTTGGCTCATCACCAGCTCAAGTTTGGTGTGGGTGACTTATTAAATTATATTAAATACACAAACAAAGCTTTAGCATGGCTCTGTTATCCGTTAAAGACAATAATGTGTCACTGAGACACATCGATCACAATTACATCTTTATTGACACATATTGATGAATGTAAAAAAAGAAATCAACATTGATCACATGTTTTTCATCACATAAAATATTAGAAGAATGTTGTGATTGTGTAAAGAAACTGGCAGTAAATGGGAGCAGTCACTATCTGTTAAAAAGTTGGTTTGGTTTCAAACTGTTAGTAAGATGAGTGAATTCTTGAAAATACATCATTTTATTTTCTAAACTCATCTATTTGGTTACACTTAGTTTAGTTCATTTATTGTTCATTTAGCTCACTAGTAGGGAAAAAGATGCTTTTGTAAAGAAGGGAAAAATTACAGGTGTGGACAGTGCTACTCGGGAAAGAACTGTAGCAAATGTGATTGTTGTTGTCTGTATGTATGTTAGTTTGTCAAATTACACAAATCTAGGCAAATTGTATTTAAAGTTATAGTGAACTGAAGTCAAGGGGGAAAAACATTACATATAGATTCAGATCAGCATTTGTTTTATTAAAGCTCAACATTGGCCTCTGTGGAGGATGGTCTCTAAACTTTCTTGTTTCTTTATACAGACATGATTTATGAAAACATAGGAATCTGCTGCTTTTCTACATTTTTATGATGCAAAAATACTTTATGAAACAAATCTTCCATATTAATCCATCGCTTGTCTATCCATCTGTTGATGCTGTACAAATGTTACAAGTTACAAGTGGTATTTCAGGGTTATTTGGTTTAACACCAACAATTTTCTTGATCATTTAGACTAAAAAATGACTCAGATGATTATATTTGGCTGATCTGTTCAGTTGATGTCTAATTATTGTAAAAAAAAAAAAAAAATGCAAAGCATGTCTCACAAATCTTTGTGGGCATTCACACAGAAAACATGTTTAAGAAATGTAAACACATCCAAGGAAATACATTAATTACACTTAATAATTATAATAATATATAACTGTCACAAATTTGAAAGCTTTCCTTTAAATGTCCCATATATGTCAGTTGGATGTGTAAAACTTCCACGAATTTAATTTTAGCTTTAATAGGAGTCAAACAAAAACCTAACACAAAATTGTTTGTGTGTTTAAGTTGGTTTTAGATTTAGAATAAGCATTGCACCAGAAATCTACAAGCGCCATGTTTCCAATTCTAATAGTTCACATTGTCAGATTTTTTTTTTTTTTTTTAAAACAACACGTTCTTTTCGTCGAGACTTATTTCCAAGTTACTAAATTAAATTATTCTGCTTGTTAAAGGAATCAACACATTTTGTTCCTCTTGAGGTGACTCAGGCTCAAACAGCATTAACATTAATCATATAAGAGGACATTAGTTTTCACAGTGAAATAAGTCAGATAATATTTAAAAAACACTCCAGCAAACCAACTGAAACCTATAAAGAAAAATGTTGCTAAAACCAGCAGGAGATCTCAAGAATAAGTCATATTTTGATGATGAGTCATTGTTGTGCTGGCAAATATAGGACAAATTAATATTTATTTTCTTGTTTTTTGTGGCTTTGTCTTAAAATGAAACTTTGATAATAATAGGAATATTAATAATCACTGTTGAGCTGATTAAGACATGATCTGCAAAGCATTTCCAGTGAAGTCTGAATTTAGATTGAAGCGGCCAGCTGCCTTACAAACAGCGAAACGATAATAGAGCAGAGTGTAGTAAGAGGGGTTTGTGTCTGGGGGAAACCAGCCTCCCACCCCTCCCCAGCCTGCATGCTGACGGAGCTGTGCTCCTCACTCAGGACTCCAGGGCTTCGACACTCGACCTTATTTTTCATGTAGGCTGCGCTCTGTTCTTCTACAGTCATGGTTGCTCCCTTTGTGCCAGCCCTCCCCGTTTAAAAAAAGAGACATGCATGATTTCATACATGAAAGATATATGTAATTGGACAGAAGGGCCGATGCAATAGATTTACAATTCCAAACAGAGCATGTTAAAACCAGTTTCTCTCATCCTTTCTTCTTACTGAAATATATTCACACACACATACATATACATAGGATCAAAAAAAAGGCAAAACACTAGTTAATCTTCTTTTTATATCTATAAATCTCATGTGAATGTGCAAAATGCTTTACGCTCTACCAACATTTATCTCCTAACTACGTTATCATTATAGTTCAGGCAGTTTGTGGCAGCAAAAAAGAAAAAGCTGTGGATTTTTTTGTATGCACTTCAACATCTTGTTGTAAATACAATATTTAGGCACTTGGTCAATTAATTCAGTCTCACTACAAATGTTTAACTGACAATAAAAATCCAATTGCAATACCTACAACACACTGATTTCCTTTACAATGAATAGTGTTGAATTTAGTAGAAAACAATAGATATTAAAGTGGCCAAGAATACAAATTGCAGTCCAGTATTTCAGAGTTTGGATACACTCTATTATATATTTAAACTGAAACTAGAATCTTCAGCTGCTAATTAAAGGAAACTATGTTGCAGACATGAGTTCTGTATTATCCTTTAAAGTCTTTGAAGCCTAACTAGCTACTTGTTGGAAAATTATAGTTCTGACTTGAAATGAATACAGAGGATTGAGTAATAGCAACAGAGTGGTCAAAAATAGCTAAAACCTGCATGAAATTGATGCACTTTTGTTTGTAAAACAGGTAAAAAGAAATACAATTTCAGGTTATTTCAAGCTTTCAGGAAGCAAATTAATGTGTGATGTAATGCGCATATTTTAGCTTGTCAGTTATCAGTAAAAAAAATGTGCAATCACTGCTGATCAGTTGAACTCATAAAAGACGAGACTTTTTAGAATTAAAAAACACTTGATTTGTTTTTTTCATTATAAGCCTCAAAATAATATATTAAAGATTGTTGAAATGTGATTGATGCACATAGAGGTGTTGCATTTTTGTTAATTTCTCCTTAACATGGTCATTTGTTTGCATTTTGCCAGAGAGAACTGCAAGTTTTTTTGCAGTCATTTACTGTCTTCAGGCACCTCATGTTTAAAACCCAACAGACACAATGAAATGAAAAGAGAATGAGTAAAGTTAGCTTTATTTCAAAGTCTGAGACAGCTAATTGCAAAGAAATTGTGTTGTAACCAGGCTTTACGGGTGGTACAAGGGTGGCCAAGGTGTTTTTAGGGAGCACATACAAATAAAGAAAAACACTCTGGATTTTAGAACCAAGATAGCCACCACAGCTACTTCCAAATGGCTTTAATTCACATGTTTTAAAAAATGTTGAGCTGAATGCTAACTTTACTGTAATTTAACCATTTTTAAATGCAAACATCTAAATAGGTTTTACAGTACTGTTGTGTCAGAGAACAATCTTTTATCACATCTAATGTAAATACAAATTCCAAGGTCAGTTATTTGGAGGTGACACCTGCGGTGGCTAATCAGGTGCCAGGGGTGTCACTTGCCACCCTGGGCCCCCCTCTGGCTCTGCTCCTGGTTGTAACATGTTATCTTAGCTTTAGTAGCAGGTTTCATTAAGTTATTTTATTACAAAAGTTTTATTTTGTCTCAAACTCTTTAATGCTTTAAGATGTTTTGAGATTTTTTTTTAACATAGGACCTTTTTAATCAAACATCTGTGTATAGTTTCTGCTAGTGCATCACCAACATCAATATGAAAGATAAAACTATGTTTTGGACAGACTCCTGGTTTTATGATCAACTTTACCTGTCATGCAAACATAAACATTACTGGTAACTTCTTTCACAAGCTGACACCTAAAAAAAAAACAGAAACAACTCTACTAGAGCCACTTGTTTTTATTGGCTCCAGGAACACTTTAAGGCTACACCAGGGGGCTCACCTCTGCTGAGGACTTTTATGCACAGGGGCCGAAGCAGTTGATCAACACCAAAAGATCTATGACCTTCCCCTTTCCAATTCACCACACAGAGCAGATATCAGTGAGGTTGTCAGCCACCTGCACAAAGTTTAGTGTCTGAAAGCTTACAGGGTTTAAACACTCCTCCATTACAGTCAGTTTTCCAAGCGCCGGAAGCTGCTGGAATTAAAATTTTTAATAAATACCATGTCTGTATGCCCATTTTTGTATAAACTGTATAGAAACAAACTGTTTGAATGGTCGTTTGAATGTGCACAGCACCATTCACTGCCAAAAACTGAATACAAAAACACAACTCAAAAACTTTCTCTTTTTTTTTTAAGGCTGTGTATAGCTGATATTGATCATATTCATATTACTCATTTGGATCACAAAACACAACCTGTTTATTTTGTATTCCCCCTGGGGGTATTTAATTGCAATTATTTTACCACTTCTGACATTCAGTAACTTATCGAAGGTCAAAACCCAAATCTGTTGCCATCTTGTTTGACCCAAACAAGACAGATGACGTGATCCAGAGGCGGCAAGATCTGGATTTGACCCCAGGGGGAAATCCTACATCTGTACTTGCCTTCTGCGTAGCTTCCACTTGTCATCTTTCATCTCGTCGTGGTTTTTAGGAGCTCTTCTTGACATCAAGGAAAATAGCTTTCTGTAAGTATGTTATGTTTAAGTGAATGTGCAGGGAGCAAAAAGTGGCATTAAAATGGGCTTGGCTTTGTAGGAATCTGTAATATACTCCCCCCATTCACCCACCACTTTCATTCTGTTTGGATGGGTTCACCACTAGCAAGCATGTAGCTGTTGCCTGAAGTAGTCATATGGCTCTGATTTGGGATCCCTCTGTTTCAGTGAGCCCCTGTAAAGCGCGTAAAACCCCATGAGTCCCGCCTTTCTCTCACCCAGAGACTTTGACAGCAGCTTTCCGGATTTCTCCATTATTCACCATATCATCAACCTGAAGTGTGCAATATTTGAAGGCCTGGTCTCTGCTTTTTTTCTCTTTTTTTTATTTTATATATTTTTTTATTTTTCAGCTCATGCACCCAGAATTTACTTCTAATTGATTTTGGTTATTATAACATTGGTTATTCAGGAAAGAGTCTGCTGATAAATTCTACTAAACTGTAATACAGTTGTAACAATTCAAAGTAAATTGTCTTGATGTTATTTTATTTTAATACTATTCATGTTATGCTCTTGCTCATTTCTTGCTTGTTTTATATTTTATTTTTATTTATTCATTTATTTGTTGTTGAATGTTAAGTTTGGATTTTGTACCAAACACCTGCAAGATACTGAGATCTGACAGTTACAATCAGGCTGCTGCAGCTGTTTTCTTTAATCACACTAAAACAAAAATAGAGACACAAAGATGACCTTTTAAAACCGTTCTTATGCTTAACTGTGATATCCATCTCGAATTTTTTTTAATATATGCGTTTTAAAAATTACACTTTTTTAATTAAAAAGGCTTTGGACTTAAAAGAAAGGCATGATAAGACTGACTGCTGAAGCTTAGCAGTGATTAAATACACATGGGGCTGGTTGTGGGAAACATTTGAACCTGTGCACTCATGTAGCAACAACAACAACAACAACAATAATAATAATAATAATTTGTCTATGTAAATATTAAATTCAATTTTATTTTTTATACCCCCTCACTACACAGGACACTAAACCACAAACGCGCGCACGCACTCTCTCTCACGCACGCATTGAAAAACAGACAGATGGAGTCAGAAAGAGTCACGCTCGCTGCTTTTCTCTCTCTCTCTTTTTGAAAATCATTCGTGTGTGTGTGTGTGTGTGTGTGTTTATTCAACTTAATCGCGGTGGTCAGGATCAAACAATCCAAATCAACTAAACAAATTAAAACATCGAGATCTTCGCAACACTTTTTTTGAATATTGGCAAAATAATTAGGGGCTAACGAGGCTTATTTTATTCTTCTCTCTCTAAAATTCAGATGTCAAAACTGTTTTTGTGAATAATGCATAGGATCATTAATAAGGTAGTTCTGGCAGGAGGGGTGAATGGATGAGGGAGAGGAATTGATATCCCTCCGTGTTTCTCATGTAAATGAAGCAGACTGACCAGACGGTTGGTCCTCGTTTCTTCTGTCCCAAAACTCCAGATTCAAACGCAGCAGCCAAAAGCAAGTTCGTTATTTATTATTATTTTTGTTTCGTTTTTTTTCTCTCTTTTTTAATTCAAGTTGTATTAAAAAATAGGCGGCCAGGTTTGAGGGTGCCAGGTTAACCCCCCCCCCCCCCACACACACACACACACACACCCCAGCTGATGGGTTGCATCTCTCAACAATGTTTATAAAACACATTTCCATAAGAATTATTTCAATCTGAAAAGATGAATAGCAAACAGTCAGATGATGCATCTTTTTTTCTTGTTTTTTAATGTTTTATTTCAGTTCAGCAGCATTTTGTTCGATCATAGACAACAAAAATAAACCAGTGGCATACTGTATGTTAAAACACAAGGTTTACACGTGAGTCTTAAAATGAAGGGGAAAAAGGCCATTATACGAATAAAAAAATCAAAGACATTTTGTAAAACTTTATCAAAGTCCGAACAAATAAAGCGAGACCGGTTATAAAACACTGATTTTACTGTAAATATCCTGTTTGACTGAAGCAAATCACGTCAAAGGGTTTGATGTAACATGTGATAGAGTCCAGGTTAAAAAACAACAAGAAAAAAAAAGCATTTCAGTTTGTCAAACAAAATATTTACCACACGAGATGCACCCTTTTAATGCATTTTCCAAACCCGACACAAGGATTAAATAAGAAAAAAAAAACGTTGGATGTTTGGGAGAAAGGAATTAGAAAAAAAACTGAAGAAACATAAAAATGGGATTTTTAAAGCGCCGTGTCCTTTGTCCCATAAGAGATTGAGCTTGAGCATAAAAAAAACACGTTGCATGCAAAGACAAATATGAAAAATATTTCAATTGAAATGAAAAAATACTGCATCTGTAGGGGAAAAAATGTGTTTGCTTTCATGTGTGCAGCAGTCTCTGCAGAATGGCCCCGCTATTCGAGGTCAAGTTCAGGTTCGATTTGTGCTGCGAGTTCTCGTAAAGTTTGGACAAATTACGCGAGATAAACTGCTGGTTCTCCTTTTATGCTGTAAAATAATAAAACGTATAGGACTCCCAGCTGCTTTCATCTCTCCACCTAGTGTCTGCTGGTTCAAATATTTTGGGATCGGGAGGAAAAAGGGGAAGATGCGTTCTTGAACAGAGCAGTTGGTCCGCAGGCGTTTGGCTGCTGATGCGCCGCTTGATCCCAGCGGTCAGGCTGAACATAAGAGGGCGCTCCCATTGCACCTGGCTGAGCTGCCCTTTCCACCCCAAACACAGGCAGAGCCGGACACCAAAATCCACATGTGGGATGGAAACACTGCAGCCTGTGCACTGCTACGTACGACCGAATCAGGAGAAATCAAACCAACAGAGATTACAAATAATAACAATAATATTAACGCGATGTTCTTTAATTAAAACCTAATCCTCAGCAAAAAAAAATGAATGCATGAAAAATAAAAAGATAACACTTCATTCGCATTCACTTATAGAATTACAGAAAGTTGTAAAGATTTAAAGTCTTGGATATCAGCTTTAAAGAGAAATAAATCACTAATATGATTTTTATCCTAATTTAAATATTTCCATATAATCACACCTTTTGTTTTCAAAACTAAAATCTGACCTTTTCATCTGTTTACCAGCCTAAATATTTCTGACATTTTCCTTTTTTATAGTCTGAACATTTAAAAAGCCCTAATCATTTAAAATAAATTATTCTTTATATCTTAACAAAATTATATTGTCTTTTTTTAATCCTTTGTTAGCCCCTCATGTTCTCTGTTTCTCTTTGTGCATTGTCTGAGCGCACAAGTAGCCACAGCAGAAAATAGTCGTATAATTTACTTTGAATATATTAAAGTAAATATTTCTTAAAGAAGTGACAAGTGGTGCACGGGCGTCACCCCCCCCCCCCCCCCCCCCCAAAAGCAGCGATCTTGAGTGGGGGGTGTCTTGGCCCCTACGTCTGATGGTGCCCCACATCCACGGAACATTTTGCATTTCAGGCTCCCCTTTTTTTTGTTGCTGTCATAGCCAACAGGTTGTGTTGAATTTGCAATGCCACTCATCGATGTGTGCCTATTGAGGCTGGCACGTGGACAGTTATCCTTCCCACTGAGAGGCGCAGTTGAATGCTGGGAACACAAAAGCCTCAGACCCTGTCAGACCCCCCCTCTCCTCTTCCCTTCTTTTCACTGATGCATAGGCCCCTTAAAAGCATCAAGGCCTCCGTCTGGCAGGTCCTCTTTTGATTTAGCCTGCACCATATAGTCAATATGGCCGCTGATGGAGTAATGTCAGTCAGACCCTTTGCATTAATTTGTAAACTTGAAGTTTGCATTGTTGCAGGCTTTGGGGGCGACTGGCTGACTGGCCTGAAAAAAAAAGAAAGCTGCCTCCATACAAGCCTCAAATTACACCAGACTCTTTTATTATCTCGCAGCCCCCTTTAACTCCTCTCGCACGCTATTTTCAACCTATTCATTTTTACAATCTCTTCTTCCCGAGAGAGAGAGAGAGAGAGAGAGACAGAGAGAGAGAGGAGAGAGTGAGAAGCAGACACGTCGCAAATCCTCGAGATTCCTGCAGTCTGCCTCTCACACTGAAAGAGAAGAAGAGAAAAAAAAACAGTTCGATGGGTTGATTGATTTATTTATTTTTTCTGAAGGGGTGGGTGGGGTTTTGGGGTGAGGTGGAGTGGGGGGCATTCTATACAGCAGATGCTGCATTACTTAAAAAACAGGTATCAGTGCCTGTCGCTGCTCGTATATAGAAAGGCATCTGCTGAGGAAATGCCGTGTTCCAGCAACACCATATATTTTAGCAGCAGGGAGAGGGAAGAGGACAGTGAAGGAGGCAAGAGGAGGGAAGGAGGGTGTGATGGGAGGGCGGGGAGGAGGTGGTGGTAGTTGGGGGGGGAGCCGGGTCCTGGCCACATAGGCTACAATGTAAGAAGTTTGAGTCTCTCAGGCTCTTCAAAGGAACATATACTATTGGATCTGTAGAAACGCGCGCGTCCCGCGAGGGGGGTTTCGTAACCTCTGTAACCTTTAAGTCAAAGGCCCTTGGAGAACATAAAATATGGTCTATTTATTTCATCAGCCATCGTCTCCACTGCAGCACCACGCACCGATCCGCTATCTTTAAATAAAAAAAACATTCAATTGATCTGCGCCAACACACAAGTTTCTGATTAGAAAAAATAAAAATAAATATATAGAAGGATTGTTCAGGTTTGAGGAGATGCTCGTGGCAGGCGGTGGGTTTTGATTCCACAATGTTTGCCGTTTATCTGTGAACTCTGCATCGGAATTCAGCACATCGATGCAGAGCAACAGATCCGGTATTGTTTCCCCCTAGCCTGACACGATGAGTGGGAATCTGCTGCTCCGTGCATCCGCTGCAACACATCACTCTATATCTATATGGAGCTGTTTGCACAGACGGTGTGTGTGTGTGTGTGTGTGTGTGTGTGTGTGTGTGCAGACTGAGACGGAGGGATTGTCCGTTTCCTCAGAGAATCAACAGGGAAATTATGAGAACAAAGAGCACTGAGACTCAAATGTTGATTTTTGGAATAAAGTCTTTTTTTTTTTTTTACTTAGAGGAGAAAACCAGAGGGAGAAGTCTAGTGTTTAAAAAAGACAAATAATGTATTTGTAAAAATCATTACTTCAACCAAATGTGTGTTTGCATTAAACACGTGGCTTTTAGAAAATAAAATGCGCCTAATTGTATTTTAAAATAACTATTATATTTGTCAAATCTAATATATAGAAGCCGGAAGCGAACAAACGCCTCTTGACACGATTTTTTGGCGACATTTTCGCAGTTATAGTTATTTGCGCGAACCTACACATATTGACAACATGTTTCCACAAGTTTGGGAGCAGATGTCACGATGCTTGTTCGTCACTCCTCAGTGTCACACCTACACCTACAGGTCCTCCCTTCACTGCTGTGCCTGCAGGGAAAATAAAGTTAAACAAAAACTATATTTGTATAGTTTTAATTTCTGCTCAAATTCACAACTTGTAAAAAGTGGATTTTTTTTTCCTAAATGCAGGATGCAGTGAAACTTCGGCAGGTATTTGTAAAAACAAGTTGATTTTGCTTGCATAAGCAGTATTCGGCATTCCTAAAATTTAATATAAAACATATTTTTAAAATATTTTGTGTATGCTTGCACTTGATCTGTTTCAGATTATAACGGTGTTCTAAAGCGACACATTTAATCTGGATTTATTTGAGCTGAAAAGAACTAAAAAACACGTTTTCACGTCATTTGTTTTTTAAAAAAAATGTTATAAAAAGCTGCATTTCTTCATCTGTAGGCGCTTGATTTTCAGAAGTTGATTTAGAATTTGCACATCGTGAGTAGGGGATAAATTGAGAAACACTTCATGTTGTTGACTTTCATTTTGTTCTATAATAAACCAAAATTCTTATTTTTTTGCGCCAAATAAACAAACAAAAACAATCTAACTGATATTGCCCTGAACGCAGCGCACATGCAGCTCCAACCTCATGAAGTTTTACTGAGGCGTTAAAGTTCTGAGCGTCAACACATGGCTGATGGAAACATCTCTGACTTTACGCATGTGGTGTTCCTCTAAATGCTTGAAATATATATTTACGGGTCCAAACACCCAGTTAGCTGTGATAATATGCAGGTGCCTCTGTATTTAGGGTAAGCTGAGCTCTGTGCAGATTACACCAGGACAGCCGCGCAGGCAGCTCACATCGTGCTGATCTACTGTACACACACACACACCCACACACACACACGGATGCGTGCAGAAAAGCAACTGAATCTGCCGAAAGTTTTTCATGCTTTATTTGTTTCTAAAGTCACGCGGCAACAATTTGAAGTTTTTGAGAAAAAGCGCGTTTTCTTTCAATTGACTTTTTACAACCGCTGATTATTATTTTATTATCATCATTAATTTTTTGAAGTTGTGTTAAATTCAACTAGTTTTGAGGAGAAAATAAAACGCCAAGGAGTTAAAAAAGCCAATAAAAAAAGCATAATCGCACTTGTGCTTTTATCAACCATGCGCGCGTCTTATTAAAAAGATGCACAATATTTTAAAAAGTGTTTTATAAAGTAACAAAGAAAAGAGGAAAAGCTGCCGCTGCTGCTCCTGCGTTAACTTTCACTGCCTTCCGTCTGATCAAACTCTTACTTTCCGCTCTTCGTAATTCCATATTTTCAATTCCTGATCATTACTTTCCTCTTTTTTTTCACCCTCTACTTGTATCTATGCATCCATTTCTCCCTCCCTCCTCTTCCTCCCTCCCTCCCTCTCTCTCCCGAGCTCTCTCCTTTGCTGAATCTTATTGATCCAGAAGGCGGCTAATTAGCCCTTCCCTTCGTGCCTGTGTAATGAAGCACATGCGCACTGAATTAATCACAGCCATTTTTTTTTCGCAGGAAACTAATTAGCAGGAATAAAGATCCAAAGAGTTTTTTCTTTTCAATCATCAGATCTCACTTTCACCTCTTCCTCGCTCCCTCTAACACAAGACTCATCGCCTGCTTTGCATCCAAATTATTTTTATATTGCCTTTAACAACTAATAGCAGCCTACCTACTTCGGGTTTTTACACTCCGCAACAACAATGATCTTTCTTTTGCCACCCTAAGCGCAAACTGACCAAAAGGAGACTGCCTTGATGGGATCTTTAGCTAAATCGTCTCGATACTGGATTAAAAAGCGAGGATCACAAAGCGGCAGCGAGAAATTGTAAGTTTCAACTTTGCGTTTATCTCTTTTTTTCCCTCTCCTTGTTTCCACGATCCTATTCTTTTCGCTGTGTGACTTCTCTCAATCTCCCCCTTTTTTTCCTCCTCTCCTCCTGCTCCGTTCGCGGTTTTGCCGTGCAGCGGAGCTTGGCTATTCTGGCGACCACAAGAAGTTCATTTCATGCAAAGAAGATAGTTGTTGGTTTTATTCTCGGGGTTTTGAATCGTTACCTGTGTTTACACGAGCGTTCGGTCCTCTCCTCCTTCATGAATGGAAGATAAGAGCGCAGACAGCGATCCGCGCTCTGACTCCCCCCCGGAGCAGTTGGTCGTAGAAAAAAGCACGGTTTGGAAACAAAATGTGTGCTTTTTCGGTAGGGATCGTGGGGAAAAAATGTTGTTGTTTTTTTAGAAGGGGGTTGTGGTGGTTGAGAAACGTGTTTTGAGGCACAAATGTTGGAAGAAGAAAAAAAGGTGCGTTGAGCGGACGGAGGAGGGCAGCGGCAGCTCCACATGAGCGCAGCCCAGAAAGGGAGCTCCAAGTCCAGCCTGTGGGTCCGTGAGCGTCCGGGGGGGAAGAGAGAGGGGAGAGGCAGCTCTCCCTCTGCTTTTTTCACAGATTTTGACACTTGCCAGATCCAAAAGCGGGGCTTCCACCACCTTCTAATAAAATCCTCTTCTGGATATAGGGACAGTTTTGTTCTTCTCCGACACGTCTCTCTCTCTGTGTGTGAAATCCCTCCGCCCTGTCTTTAGTTCCTTCTACACTTTCCCCTCTTTTTACCTCACTTTGTCCGTGTTTTCTTGTTTTATTATTTTTCTTAGCCTCCTTTCAGCGTTTGTTTTTTGAGTGGATCACTGACGAAGTCACATGCAGATCGATTGTGTGTGTGTGTGTCTGTGCATGAGAGAGTTGATGTGTGTGTTCTGTGAATGCGGTGTGTTGAGGAAGAACGGAGCCCCGGGTTTCCTTCATGACAGCAACGGATCAGCAAGACCTTCCACCCGGGACGGGCTGAGAGTCCGAGCTGCCCTGACCCACATCAGATCAGACATGTGTTCTGAGGAGGACAGGGAGAGGCTGGTTCTGCTGCTTCCATCTTACCTAGTGTTATTTGACTTTCAGCAAAACCTTTTTTTTTTTTAATTCTTGTTCCTTTTCCGCGAGAACCCTGACCGAAAGACAACAAAACACTGCCCCTATGAGCGTGACCCTAAGATTTGTCACAAAGTTCCTGCAGGAAACTTATATGCGCTTCAGTCAATCCGCGGCTTTCTTCGTGGCTTTAACGCCGACTAGTCGGTTAACATTTGTTGGAAAAAGCCAAAAATTCTCCACGTTCCTAATTTAGAACATATTGCATTAACTGGCAAAAGCTAGAGAGGGCCTGTCTACCTCTTAAAAACGTTATCAATGGATGTTATTGATGATAATTTCGCAAAAAACAAACAAAATGTCTTAAAAATTAGAAAAGCTACCTTTTAGATTAGGATTTTTGTTGCAAACCAAATAAAAAAATCTCCATAAATAAATAGAAAAGTGTTTTCCCAAGGATCTAAATCGAGTCAGAGAGGGGGGGCGGGGGGGAATGTTATTTTTTTCGAGACATAGACGGAAAAAAGAGGAGAAATGGGTTTGCGAGTTTGCAGACGCATTGCTAGGATATGTGCAGTGTTTTGGGGGAAACAGAAAGAGAGGGGGGGAGGGGGGGAGTGTGTCGATGGAGGAGGAGGGGGGGGTGGGGTAGGTCAGACAGCAAGAACCAGGGGGGAACAGGGGTCATGGAGTGAGTGCAGAGATAAAAAAGAGAGAGGAAACCCCCCTCACAAACAGCCCAGGGATAATAGGGGGAGAGAGTGAGTCTGGCTGAGAGGGAGAGAGAGAGAGAGAGAAAAAGCTGATAGTTATGTTTTGTTTTGTTTTGTTTTTGGAAGGGGGTGGGGGGTAATACCCTATTTCGTTGTCAGCATCAGCAGGATTAAGATTTTGGCTTTATTTAAAGTTGAGAGGAATAATAAAAAAAATGGACGGGCAGCAACTTTGAATAAAATTGAACAAGGCTGGAGAGAAACTCATCTAAAGTGGGGGAGGCAGGCCCGAGGGTGGGAGTGCAGAGGTCAGATAGCCATGGGCCATAGAGGAAGAGGTCAGGTAAACAGATCCCTGCTTTTTATGCTGGAGAGGAGCAGAGATAGTAAGGAGGGTGGAAAAAAAAAATGAGAGGAAATTATTCTTGCTCGAGATCTTCAACTTAAGATTTCATCATTCATCATCTTTTCGGTTCCGTCCGTTCTGGAGTTTTCATAGTTTGTTTACCGCAGCGGTATATTTTTAACGTGTTCAGTTTCCAGGGATCAGAATATTATAGGTGTCCTATAGAAGAGGAAGGCTGTTGTGCCAAAAAACACGCGTGATCTTCCTTCCTCCAGTGTTTGACAGTAACACTCTTCTCCTCCTCCTCCTTTCGGTCTCTCTCTCTCTCTCTCTCTCTCTCTCTCTCTTTCTTTCTCTCTCCCTCCTCTGTTACAAAACAAAGACAGAGTAGAAATGTTTACTGTCACCTCACCTGTCTACGTTTCCTGTTGTCATATTTATGTTTAATTATAACAGTTCTAGTGAAAAAAAAGGTATGGGAATGTCACTGGTTTTATTTCCATGTATACCTTTTCATAAAAACTGTCAGCTCTTGTGTTTTGTGATGCTAAAGCTCTGGTTTTTAAAGCTCATCTTAGACTAATTTTTCACTGTATTCCAGTCACATTGAAATATTATCAGTGATTTTTTTTAAAACCATTTCTGGAAGTATTTGACGATAGGCCTTCTTTTTAAAATGTTTTTTTTAGACATATTTCAATATATAAAAACAGCTGATCAGCACGATTAGAGGATAACTTTAGCAAAAATGCAATATTTATTTTATCTAAAAAAAATATAAAAACACATTTTGCAGGTGCCTCTCTGTTTTACATGGTATGTTGTTTTTTTATGTTTCATTTTGAGTGCAAATATATTTATGAATTTAGGTAATTAAAAAAAATATACTACTTGAAGTAAAAATGTAAAAATGTGTTGGACACAAAATGATAAAAAAAAAGCTTTGTTTTTTTTTGTACCTGCAGTATTTTGCATTTAAAGATAAATCAGGTGTATGTTTTAAGTAGAAAGTGTTGGATATGTTCTGGCTGTTGTTTCGTATTTGTTATTAAAATGAAATTGTGATGCTGTTATACAAAGGCAATTTATACTGTGATGATGTGCAGTAGATTCTGCACAGCAACAGAACAGAAGGTTGTTCACTCTTTGCACTTGGTCTATAATAAGATTTGATGACAGGTATATTCATAAAATTTAGATGCCATTCGGCTGTATGAGTGAGATCAGCGTGTCCAGTTGGGTAAACTGGATGAGGGCGGTTGCAGTCGTCACGGATTGGCTTGTTTTATGGTTTGGAGGTGTGTGTGTGTGTGTGTGTGTGTGTGTGAGGGGGTAACACAGAGAACAGGGAGATAGCGCCTCTGGCTGTCATAACCCCTTCTCCTCTTCCCTCTACGCATCTCATTCTATCTCATTCTGTGCATCTCTGCATGTTTCCATTTTTTTTTTACTCTCTCCTCTCAGTGCTCGGGCTTTGGCACGGCAGGGGGAACTCACTGCCATGTCTTCTGTCGAAGGGAGCCCTCTTTGGGTGGCTAGAATCATACTTGAAAGATTTAGCACAGATTTAGTAGCGTGGCTGACAAACTGAATGGCTTCTGAAAATAAATAGCCGTACAGTTTTGCTTTTGCAAATGAAAAAACAGAGAAAATGTTAGACTAAATATAATTTTCTATATTTTCATTTCAGTTAATCTTCTGCATATTTTCAAAAATATTCGAAGCAAACTCGTATTACATGCCTTTGTGCGGATGTGTGTTCTCTGAAATCTGAGGGCGATATGAAGCATCTGTCTCCACCATCAGCTGTATAGATGTTCAGATGAGTGCAGCTGACACACACGCTTGATGACTTTTCATCTGATGTAAGTTTTTCAATATGATGCTGCACCGAAGGCCGATTCTTCCTGTCATGCTGCAGCCAAGTCCAGTATACGTGTCATGTTATCATGAGTGGAGCAAGCTGGCGGGGGCGGTCGAGGCTCGACACTGGGCAGCAAGAAAGTGGGAAGGGAGAGTAGAAGAAATGCAGTGATCAGGTGTGTGTGTGTGAGAGAGGAGGCACGAGAGAGGGAGTGAGTGTGTGTGCAGGCATGCTTACAGCATGAATGAATCGTAAACCTGATCCTTAATCCCCAGTAGTCCATAATGTCCTCTTTATCCACAGAAAGCACCCATCTTTTTTTAAATTCCCCTCCTTGTTTTTTTGAGTTCTCATTTTTTTTTTCTCCCCACTGTCATCCTTTTATCTTTTTGAAGTGAAGTTGGCGGGGTTTTTTTGTGGTTTGCTCTCTCACAATATGTTATCTTGTTAACAATCTTGGTTGAATCATTGCGGTAGACGAGATTTATGACTGAGAAGATGCGCATGTGTCGCTGCACGTGTGTGTGCTGCAGCAGCAGCAGCATCCAGATTTGTGGGTATACACACGTTCTAAAAATCTAATTTCTTTTAATTGTGCAACATTAGGGTCTTGTCTCATGGCACAGTTGTGATTTTAGTCATTATTTGAGCAATTTTGAACAGAGAGAAAAAATTGCAGCAGATTTATGTTGTGGTAAAGGAACATAATTCTTTTCTCTTGTTCTGTCACAAATGACGTTGTGGTGACATATATTAGTTTAGCAACGTTTTGAACCATCTTTGTAGGAAATTTTCTTTCATTTCTTACAATGAATTAAAGCTGTTGTAGCCAAAGAGACATATTTGAGCGTCTGTGTCCTAATTTCCATGTTGCTTCTGTAAATCAACCCAGTAGCAAATAAAGCTGTTTGTTAGTAATGTTGCCGTATTGATAAATCTTGTGTTTCTGGGCTGCTGTATTGACTGTGAGTGTAGGACCTGTCCAGGACTGGCCGTGTCATGTTGGGTTGGCAGGGGGTGGAAGGGGGGGATTCAAGACGGTGCCCATCTGAAGCAGCGGCTCTAGCTCTTGTGTTCAGGGATGGGAGAAACAGCGGTTTTGTGTCTAAATGCAGGCGAGGCAGGGATGACAGCTAGCACTCTGAGGGCTGCAAAAATTAAACTGAGCTGCACCCACCCACCCCCCTTCACCCCCGCTGCTCCTCATAAGCCCACCCTTCTTCTGGACCCTGGAGGCCAACATTCCACCCTCCGCACTGGCGCTTATCATCACAAAGGACAGAATGCATAAAACATGGAGGACGCTTAGACAGAGGCGGCCCTGGTCGCCTTTTTCTCCCTACGCTGAAGCCGCGGAACAATACACGGGCCCCTCTGGCCTGTGACTCTGACGACACACACGCCATCTTTTTGTCCTCCCCTGTTTCTTTGTGAAGCTCTTCCTCTTCCTCTATGTTACTGTGCTCTGTGGAGTGATAACTGCCCTCGCATTGTTTATCTGTGTCTGTGAAATCTCCATTGTGCAGCCCAAAATGTAAGTGTGTGTGAGTCTGCACGTGGGTGTTTGAGGGGAAAGAGTGACAGGTTTAACATATTGACAGTGCCTCAGCTGCACTGGTCCAAAGCCTTCCGATTTCATCTTATTTATTGTAATATCTGTTTATAACATTATTTTTTTTAATTCTGCTCATTTATTGAAAAACATGGTTTATTCCAAAACACCAAGGCTTTTTAAAAATAAAATTGGTAATTAAAAAAAAAAGAACTTGTCAGACTTTTACTTTAGTTTAATAAGTGACATATGCCAATACAGTCAGATGATTTGTGTTTTTCAAACAGTTAGAATGACATTTTAACCTCTAATTTACTGTTAAAACGACGTGGCTTGTATTAGAAACAGACATATATGCACTCTCTTTCTCTCTCTCTCTGTGAGGGTGTGTGCGTATTTGTGTGTGTGCTTGAGTGAATCCATTTCTCTCCGCCATCGGACAAGTTTGGGGTTTAAAAGAACAAGCTATAAAGAAAAAAAAATGAAAGCAGTGAGGAAATCGTGTTTCCTCTCAAAATCATCTTTAATCTGAAAAGGTTTAATGTTCAGATATATAGTCACATAAACATTGTGTTTGACAGTTTGCTTCTCATGGTGGCTTGGATTTTCATGTCATGACATGCTGGTTCGCTGTGCATTTCTTTTCCCCTTATGTGGTTACTTTTTTTTCTGTTTCTGAATTATGACTAAAGCTTAGTTTTCGTTTTCATTTTCTCTTTTTCTGGACTTAGACAAACAATAGCCATGCATGCCTGCCACGGCTTTAATGTGTCGCTATCTATATGTGTGTCTGATGTGGCCGGGCTGCAGGAATGCACTGCTGGGATGTGCTGGACCCCAGCAGGTCTGTGGCACTTCCTCTCTGTGTACCTCACAGCTTATCCTCCTCAGGATTATGGAGAGAAGAAAAGAAAAGAGCGATGGCTGGAGCACTCTGTCCCTCTCACACCCTCTCCCTAGTTTTTACACACAGAAATCTGAACAAAAAGAGTAATTCACTTGCAAATGTGTTGTAGTCCGTCCATGTTCCTGGTTGAGGGGAGAGGAGAAGAAAGGGAGGGGCAGAAATGGATTGACGTAGAGAGAAGGCTGCCGTGTGTTTTCAGTGCGAGGCAGAGCTGAGGTGTAGCTATACTGACTGTTTTGTGCAGGTTTTGACCACATCTGCCGACTGATGTTTTTTTTTCTTTTTCTTTTTTTTAAATTCTTTTTACAGACTGTCTGTGTAATAGCTGTTGTCATAAAGTAGGTACATACAGTAAGTTGGTAGCTTCTTCTGAGGTGGCCTAGTGCAGTTTGCTTGGTGTCCTAGCGACTGATCTGTCAGTAGTGAAGGGGTTAAGAAGCAAGGATAGCCCTCTTTTGTCTCTGTGGCCCTCTTTACCATTGTTGTGGTGGAATTGAGCTTGGTGCACCTCACTTGACCACAGCAAAGCAATAAAATGGCCTCTAAGTGCTGTAGCCTCCGTAGTCTTCTGAAGTGAACTCTCTTTCAGCTCTGCCGCTTTCTTTTCTTGCACCCCCCCAACCACCCTCGCTGTGTTTGTGTGCAATGTGCAGTGCATGCTTTTATACACTGTACATTCTTGTTTTTCTTATGACAACTCATTTTAATCACTCATGCATGGTTAGTCTTGTGAATAAGCTTGCATGCAGACGCGTTTCTTTCCTGTTAAAATGTGCAAGCATCTCAGGAGTGTTTAACTTCATTTTACTTGCATCACAGGCACACACACACACACGCACATACACAGAGTACACATAATCAGAAAACATTATATAGAAGGTAGACGTGGAGGCTCTGTTAGCGCCTGCTGTGCTAAAATGACTGAGAATTGCTAACTTTTTGAAAATGCACATATTTTATGTTTTTTATGATCCATGAAAAAGATAAAGGATTGGAGCTTCGGCAGAACACTAAAGCACTTTTATTTTCTTTCTTTTTTTTTTAATATTCAGCGAAGTGTGTCTGGCTCAGTGAATGCCAGTAAATATCTCTGCTGATCTGACCAACTCTACCTGAACAGCATTATAAAACTGAAGGAGGTGTGGACCTGCTGTTTACAGCTGCAAAATGAATGATAGCCTGTAGATTTGAAAACTTTAGCTACTAAGCTATTCACCCTTAGTGTATTTTTGTATTTTTCAGATGTGGTACAAAAAACAATCTGACAAATACTCTCCATAATGATTTCATATTTTTCAATTTAAAAATGTATCATCATAATGCACTGTGTTGGCGCTATTGTGTTTGATTGCACAGATGATTGTTTATAGCAGAGTTCCACCTCTGCAGACATTGTAATTAAAAAGAAGATATACTGCATGTGCGTCTGTCGCCATCCCATCTCATCTCGTCAAATAAGCATCTAGCTTTCGCAGCGAGCGTGTTGGTGGATTTATGAAAGATATCTCATTGGCTGAATTATAATTGGCACTGTCCTGTGTGTAAACCCCTTTTTTTTCTGCCAGGTGTCATGCAGGCCACATTAAATGTTACACCAGACTGCAATTAAAGCAATATTTCCTCAAAGCCGTTATTATACCTTTATATTATTCTGAGGGGTCTCTCCGCCTCATGTGCCTTTCCCTCCCCTGTGTCCTCTCTAGCTTTCCTCCCTATGTAAAACTCTTGTGGTTTTTTTTTGTTTTTTTAATTCTGGGTCTCGCAGTACCAAGAACAAATGTTATTTCTCGTTTTCCCTGTGTTAAATGAACAAACATGAGGACTTCAGTGCCTCATAATAAATTGATTAGAGAAAAGCAGGCTTCCACACAGCAAAGCCGAAAAATGGAGATTCGTGTCTGCATGCGTGTGTTTGTAGCCTGAGGAGGAGGCATACTACCTTCTGCACCATTCACATACAAATACAGTAGATAAAATGTAAATTTCTACACTATACCCACATATAGATCATTTAAATTATATATATTTTTTCTTCAAATTCTCATTTTTGTTGCTTTTGTGTAGTTTTTTTTACCTGCTGTATATTATTGTATTATATTGCTACACGACCCTATTTGACATGTTTCATTCGAATATTCAGTTCCACAAATTTGGCCAAAAGGCTGGAGGGGGTTGGGGTAGGTCCCATGGGGCTGACACGGGGCTAGACGGCCGTAACAGACTGGTGACCTCGGCTTTGTGACGTCATCTGCCTCGTCTGGTCACCATGGCGTTCATTTTTCCTACTGTTTAATGAATGAAGATTGGGTCCCCGGGCTAGTTTATACAGCTATTGGTTGTTCTGCTGAATGTGAACGCTAATACAAGGCTAAGGAAGTATTATGCACATTTATAATCACGGTTCAAGTTTAAAGCCTCCCCTCTGCCACCTCATCATTTGCAAGTTTCCCGTTTAAGGAAAATTAAAGGTGACATTTTCTGCTCTTTTGTTGCAGAGCTGGATGTTTGACATTTCTGTTTTTACCCAGGTGGCAACAAAAAGTGCATATGCATTGTGGTGTGAAAGTAGTAAAACAAAACACACCCTAACCACATAAAGGAAGTCAACCTGAGGTAAGAGCTTGGTCCAAAACAGATACTGTTTCAACAGTTTTTTCTCCTTTTTACATGCTAAGTGCCAAGACTTTCTAAATATATACCTAATGTTTTCCCTTTTTCTCTACCTTCATACCTTTTGTCATTTAGAACATCATGTAAATACATTTTGGCCTAGAAACATTTTATATCATAGCATTTTGAACAATATTAAAACAATATATTGTTTGGATTATTTTGACTTCATATCTTCTTTACATCTAGTTCGCCTTGTATCTCAGGCAGACGATTAGGAAGAACAGCCCAAAATAGGCTCCTCTTACAGTCAGCTTTTTGTTACAGCCAGGTGTTTCCTCATGTCGGATCATGCCCTGATGGGGAACAACAGGCCAACATGGCAGGTGAGAACCAAGCGTTTCAGCTTTAGCTCTGTGGTCGACAACACAGAACGACAGGCTTTTCGTTCTGTGGTCTTCCTGTGCCACAAGCAGAGCTCAGAAACACGTTGCAAGCGAGCAGAGAAGACCGGTAAACTTGCTCTCTCTGCGTGTGCTGACGATTAACACAGGAAGTAGCCCTTGTGTGGTGCAGGAGCTCTGAACTCTCTCACTCCAAGCAGTACTGGGAGGAAGACAAGTGTGTGGATGACACAGTCTTTGTTTATGCTGGAGAGATTGTGGGCTTGAAGGAAAGAGGAAAAAAAAAAGAGAGGAGGTGGTCAGGGTAGGGGGAGGGCAGACACCAGTCCCATCCTGTCCTTCCTTTGAACTTTTTTTATTTTAGGAATTGTTATTATCAAAACAGCAAACAGGATAAGAGATGACTTATAAATTGAAATGTAAATCTAAAATACCAACAAAAAACTGAAAATAGCAACAGTTAAATGTTAGCTAAATTGGCTGGTCTTCTGTGTCACAAACAGAACTTTTTTTTTTCTCTCTGTCAGATTACATATTATACTAAATAAATCATCAAATTCTGACCCACATTAACAATAATCATTCATTTTTCACACTGTAGGGACCACCTTGCTCTTCACGCACATGTAGCTATATTTGCTGATATTATGGGCAAATCTGTACCGTCTTCTTTGCTAACAAAAACAGCCAACTGACACCTGCTCTTGCTGTCTCGTTAAGTTGTGTGGTCAGGGGAAAATATACTTTCACATGACAAATGGGTATAGGGGCCTTCAACAGGAAGCCTGGCTACAGTGTTTCACAATTCCTCCTGAAACAAGAACTAAGCACCCGCACTTTTGAGAGCTGTCTGCCCCCCCTTCTTTTTTTCAACTGGATGCCAGCTTTGCCTGTAGTGGGTACAAGCACAGGGCAAAGGGAGGGGGCACCCCCAGCGTAAGTGGACCCCTGAGACCTCCTGGAGGGATAGAGGTGTGGCAAACGTCTGTTTTTGGCACGGCTTGTGTCAGCGTGTTTAGCGTTTGCCTGTGAGGGCATTTATATGCAAATGCTAAACAACCTATCGGGGTGGCTAATTACAAGGGGGCTTTTGTGTGTGCCTGGCACTAAGAAGCAGGGAGCTTTTTAAGCATGCCAAGCCTGGACTTCCCCTGCTTGTTTACTCATTGTCTTTCCTTATTACCCCCTCATTGACACTCCCCTTTTATGTGGCGGTGCTGTTTGCCTGCTTGCTGGCTCCTCCCCCTCGTAGTGCTGGAGTTAATGTAGCAGATTAAAGAGGCAGCACTCTGACCATGTTTACTTCCTCTTTTATCTGGTGGCCCATGCAGCTCTGCTTCACTCCGAAGCCAACCCTGTCTGAAGCTTCCGTCTAGCCGTCACCCATTCAGGGAGGATTTCACCTTATAGTTCTCTCATTCTCGCTTACAGCTAACGCTCAGCTAATTACTTTGGGTGATAAAAATGCATTTAGGTCAGGTTCTAATGTGATGCAAATTTATGAGCTGGCAGAAGCAAATATTAACTTGTAGAATGGTAGGGACAAATGTTCACCTACCTTAACTGTCACATTTGAAGTTTTGTGTGCTCTCATTGTCACAGCTTATGTTTTATTTTATTATTTTATTTATTTAATTGCAAGAGATCTAAGAACATAGTCTTCTGTAAATAATGTAATGATATATTTCATTCAACATCACTGGAACAACATACATGTTTTAGTATTATGCTAAACTAGACTTTAGGCAATATTGAAACTATTATTGTTTGAAATAAACACTTAAGCACTTACGAATACATTGAATGTTGCAAGTTAGAAAAAAATATCCAAGCAGCAAGTTTGTGCTTTTTATAATACACATTAAAACTCTATTTAGTTTCTTGCTTGGTAAATTAGTTCATAAATTTTGCTTCAAAAGCAGTGAAAGTATTTAGTCTTGGCAAATATTAATGGAGTAAAGGTACACCTTTTATTTGAGCAGTGTATTTCAAAAGTGAAAGACTTCTTCTGATTTCTATGCGAGTTCTCTGCATACTCTGAGCAAAAACAGGTAACAGTACTCTAAACAAAGCTTATCTTGTAATCACTTGGCTCGGCCTGGTTCCTTGTTGAAAAAGCTGCAGGTATAACACTTGTTTGTGTAATTCTGCTTTTGTGTCTTACCCATCACAAAATGACCAATAACTTTAATATTATGCAGGAAAACCCTGTTTGTAAACAAGCTAAGTACGTTTAATAAGCTGTGCTTTAAAATTGAAACAGTTATTGTTCATTTTTTCCTGTATAATCTTAAAACTTTGCTGAATACACAACAGTATCAAACCAGCCCTGCTGCATTCCTGTGAAATTATTTGTCTTGTCTGAAACAAAGAGAGGGGAAGAGAACACGGCTCTGGTTTCATGTTGCTTTCCAGTTTGGTTTACCACTAAAGTTTCAGACTCGGCTCCATGTTTTGCCATCAGTCGGGTGCCTCATGCAGGTTACAACAAACATACATATATGCAACATAATGTGGGGGATGGGAGATGGGTTGGCCAAAGAACCCAAACTGGATCAAAGGCCATGTGTGGGGAAGGGCTACCTCATAGAAAACAGCTGCCCCTCGCTGTCTCTGCCTCTCACCCTGGTCTGACAGCAGTTAGAAATATGAGGCCTCTCCAGACCTCTGTCCTGGGAAAAAGACACAGGACAGCACACATTTGCTCTGAAAAGCTTTTGTTTCATCTCTCTCTCTCACTCTTCCTCACTCACAGACACACAAAGAGGAAAGAAAGGCGTTTGTCTTTGCTCATTCACTCATTCGGCTACAAATAGAAATCTTTGTTTCATACAAACACTCTCTCTGCCATCCTCACAAAACCATTCAATTATCACGCTTCATTTCTCGTTGTTGTCTGTTTGTTAAACTGTTTCATTATCTATTTCAGCTAATTTGGCTCAATTTGTCTGTCAATCTTTACCCCTTATTTGGCTTTTTTTTTTGCTCCTTTGCTTGTGTCAGCACTGTGAGCAGCCTGTGGGTACCTTTCTTCTACAAGACTTATTTTTCCACCTTTCTTCATTGCATCTCTGGGATTTCTCTCACTCTCTCTTCTGTGCCACTCTGGCATGTGCAAACTCTGACAGAGTTGAGAAAGGCATTCAGCTTCCTAATCCGGGCTCCCTCCATCAGGAATGCTAATACGCATGATTGTGTGACCCGCAGAAGGCCAGCAACATCTGCAGGAGCCTATGGCAAATCCCCGCCCTCCCACACCCACCATGCTGCCCCCCTTGCCTTTAAGCATTCACTCACAGCCATTATTTTATTGTTTCACTCTTTTTTTTATTTTTTTCACGCTTGTGACTGGGTAGTGCAGTTAACCCTCTGCTGCTCGGACCAGGCGAACTTTAGGCTTGCATGCTGCACCAGAGGGGAATGGGGTGGAGGGGCTTTTAACAGCCTTTTCCCAGGGCAAGCCACCCTGACAGTCCATCTGGACTTCTATATACAGCCCTACCCCTCAAACTGTTTACTTCTACATTCTACTACTAATAAACGCTTATGTGTGTTTATGTGTTCTTTAAATCACTGCTGTTTGAGTATTTATCTATAATTGCAGGATTTTCATTTTTATCCCACTTGACATGAGTAACTTTTATTGTCTCTGGGACATCATGATAAAGTTTGGGTGAGATCTGAAGGAGCTGTTAGCCATTAAAAACCCTTTTATTAAAGTTGCGTTATTCTCTTTGCCAGTTATCACAGCGAGATAACTTTTTAGTTGAAATCGTGCCTGTTTTAGGGAAGAGGACTTACTGGTAAAGCACAACTGACAAAGTAAATCTATGTCATGCTGGAATCCTGCTGATTGAATCAACCTTCTTTTTAACACAAGCTCTACTCCTGCTTATATATTTACAACGCTCATACTAGAAACCAGCACGGATGAGACTTGAGTGTGCTTCATTTGCTTGCAGGCATTAAGCTGAAAAGGTTCTGAAACTGTAAAGCCATCATGTTTCAGTCATCCTGGAATCCTGTTAAAATGTGCATATTGTACTTCATCAACAGTTGTGTCAGGGCATCACAAGGACCTTTAAATGGGACATATTGTGCAAAATCCAATTTTTTAGCCATTAAATACGTTTTGTTGTGTACTTGGAGTCTCTAGTAGGGCATAAATTTTAAATTTAGTCTCTCCTGGTGCTGCGTAGATTTCTTTATATTCTGTTTGTGTCATATTTGTCAACCTGTTCTGTTTTCTCTTTTTTCTATGACATTTTCTGAACTTTTACGCCAAATTATTTGTGACAGAACTGCCAAATAAGGTTTGGACTTACCAACTGCTTTTTGTTGGTCTTCATTCCCCTCTAGCTCTGGGTCAGGCTGGATGGATAAGTCTTGTTAACATCTTTTAAATATTGGTAAATACAATTTTTCTGAGCAGCTATACAGTTGTAAACCCCTCTATCAAACTAGAATGGACCTCTCTGGAAGTTGGAGGGGGTGTGGCCTGAAGCTCATCATTTGGATTTAAAGAGACAGCCTCAAAATGAGTTGATCTGAGACACACCTCGGAAAAGGGGTGAAAGAGGGTTTGTGGAGTTACAATAAGGATGACTTCAGATGAAAGTATTGCAGTTCCACTTTATATAGACCCCAACTGAATAATTTAAATGTGAGAAATAAATATTTAAAAGCATAATATGTTTCCTTTAAAGAGAACCTTTCTGTTGTTTTTAAAGAAACTTAACTAAACTGGTAAAAAACATGTATTTTTTAACTTATTTAAAGAACATATTTTGAGCAAAAGAAGTAGTTAGTTGTTTAACTTAGCATGTTAGAACAGCAGCAGTAGCCTTAAACATAAATTCAGACAGCCTAGATTTCATACATAATGAATTTAAGGAACCGATCCTGTCATCTTGTGGGGTAGGAGCTGTGGGAGTTGTCAAAGCTGTGGTTGGAAAACATGGTTTGTCTAACATTAGCAACACATTATTAGCTTACATGCTGCTAATGTTTGCTATTATTGTCAAGCCCAAGAGTGAGTGAGAGCATTTGAGCAGAGTTGAGGATGAACAGCTGCAGCCTGGGCAGCCATTGAGTTAGAAGCAAGGGCCAATTTGCATATTTCTATTTATATACATATCAAACAGGACAATGGTTCAGATTTTTGTAGTTTAAAGGCATATTTATGGGCAAAAAGTTTGAACATCTAACTACGTGAAACAAAATTGTATTTTTAGAATTTCAGTCAGTGCCAGAAGCAGGAGTGAAAATAAACAGACCCACAGCTGCACTGAATACATGCTGAAAGTCCAAAAAAAGCATGCAAAATAAAAGTCTAACCTCTAAAAGACTAGCTGGGTTTGTTTGCCATGTCAGATGTAGATATAAAGCTACAACTGAAACGCAACAAAAAAGTAAATGAAATGCAGCAACACAACCATCGTCTGCGTGTGATGTAATTAGGAAATTAGTAACTACTTTGGCTTCACATTCAGTGACTTTTTTTTTTTTTGTCCATGTTAGTGAAAACACAAACACAGCTTCAGTTCATCTTAATGCACAAATTTTGACAAATTCTTTAAAAAAAAGTTTAACACAACTTGACAGCAACCCAGGCGTCAGAAGATTATTTTGGAACAACTAAAACCATCATCAAATCTCTTTTTTACACATACTGATTTTTTTAAAAGTCTGTGCATTGAAAACCCTTTGCATACTTCTGTTATACTATATAAATGTTTGACTGAAATAATTGCAGATTACAGCTCCCTCATTCCTTTGTTTAAAGACATGTTTCAGGGTTTCTTGATGGTTTAAAAGGATTGGGCTCCACAGAGCCAAATTGGATCTGGGTATGTAAATACTCCTTTGATGTTTAATGAGAAACAAAGTTAGCTAATTATAGCAGCTCTGAGAAACATGAGGAGGACAGTGGGAAATGTTTCCATCACTCCCTAGCTCTATAGATTACTGCCTAATTGCCTCAATCGAATCAGGCGGAGACATTAGCCAGAGAGGCAATGAGTGAGAGAGAAACATGGGGATGGGGCTGATTACACATATCCGTCGGTGGCTCTTTAGATAATCCAACAGAGGACCAACAAGTCGGGCTCTCTGACTTCGTACGAGACTGTCTGTCTTCTTTAGACTGCGTGTCTCTCATGGTGTGTGCCCCTCCCCCACATCAGTTATGAAGGTGAGGATAGCAGGATACTGATTTCTCTCCTGCCACGCCAGCCAGCTGCAGAGGTGATTCATACTCTCATGCGGAAGTTTTTCCAACTATAATTACATGTAATTCTGACACATGTTTATGCCTGATTTTACCAGACAGCTTCTCCACTAATGACAAAGTAGTGCGTAACATCCGCCCCAACATTTCCTACAACAATATTTTTTCTACATTATTATTTGATGTTGGGATTTTTAAGTACAAGCTGGAAAACCTACTCTCGTAGTTTGGCTGGATTGTTGGCAAGCTGAGAAAATGGTTTCTTACAATTGCCAACGTATGCTGTTTTTTTCTGTTTTGTTGAATATTATGAGATAATTAAGCAAATAGCAAAGTTAATACTACTTTGTTGTCGGGCATCCCAGTTTGCCTGTGTTTATACAGAAAAACAGGAAAAAGGAGAAAATTGATACATTAATTTTTTTTCTGTAATTTTATTAAATACCCAGTGACAGGCATGATAAAGTTGATTTTTTTTAAATTTGGCTATAAATGTGTACCATGCTTATCTTTTGGAGGCAGGTTGTCAAGAATAAGAAGTTCCACTAGATCTGTTTCATCCTCAGAGCACAGTGAGATTGAGGTCAGCTGTCCAAAATGATCTCATGTTAAGGAATTGGCGAGTCAGCAGGGTCAGAACACAACCGCCATGACGACACTCTCTCCACGATGATAACGCTGCCCTCCTTTCCCTTCTCTGTGCTTCCTCTTCATTGGAAAAGCAGATACATTGAAATGTAACTATAACCTTTAACTCTTAGAATGAATGATTCTTCCTTTGTCTTATTACAGAATCACACGTCAGCATTTCTAATCATTTAGTTAGTTTTATTTATTGTTTTTATTCATCTAAACAAACATTTGAACAATTGTAGATGAGCATAAAAATGTTGCATTGACTGTTCTGTCTGCCTGAAAACTTTGGTTTTAAATTTTTGAAGAAGGATTCTTTAGACTAGAATTTAAGAAATCTGTGGATATTCTTTTTGGGGGTCATCCCAGACCCCAATAAATCCCTTTTTATACTGTAGAGAAAGCTGTAAATAGCACTCATGCAGAAAGGGCCGGAAAAAGGAGGGCACCTCACTTGTCCAGATTTTTAGCTTGATGACTTGGGATGCAAATCTTTAGAAAAGTCGTGGGAATCCGTGAGCTTGGCATTTTCACAAACACTGCTTCTCCTTTACATTTCACTGCATATTTTTAAAAGCATATTAAATACAGCTTTAAGTGTGTTTGTGTACAGTTTGTCTTTATATTCTTTACTAAAATCAGCCACTATAATGTGTTTGCTTTTTCAATGTTTTTCACGTTTGCAACTCCTTACTTGTGTCTTCTTTGCTTTCTCACACACACACACACATGTTCCCATAATTTATGGCTGCCGGGGCCTTGATCAATTGATAGCAGGGAATCCTTTGGTAAATAGAGTTTTAGACACATTGCCAATAGACCTGGGCTATTGATTGGTGTGTAAATTAAAAACTTAATCAGGTCTCTGAGATAAGATTTATCTCCGCTCCAAGCAAATTACAGAGCTGACTTGGAGACATAAACGCAGGCCGGTTGGCAGATGAGCACTGCCCCTTCATGGGTGCCTACGGTTTGGTCTTGGTTTTTCTTTTCTGTGACTGCCAGTGCTACTCCTAAACTTTTGGTTTGACAGACTTTAACTTTTTTAAAATACATATTGACTATGGAAACTTGATGTTAACAGTGTATGAATTTCTTGTAGTTTGACTGAGTTGGACTAAATTGTTTTCAAGAAATTGTTGTCAATTCTTTATTTCATTTTGTTTTGCAGTTAATATGCTCAGCTTGGTCAAAAAACTTTTATTCAAGTCATCACACACCAACTCTTTTAGCACTTCAGTGATATTTTAATCTTGCTGAGGTCATTTTAGACTAGTATATACATGCCCATTTATACAAAAATGCGAGGCTGTCTATGTGTTAAGACAATCCTTGGGATTGCACATTGATCAGTTTATAGATTTCCACAATAATTGCTAAGGGAAATTTTCTCTGTCTCTTGTCTTGTTCATTATTAATATTGGGGAATTTGTATTCATTTAAAATGTCCTGGGGTGTACTTTCATATTAAAACAGTCAGGGCACTCTTAATTTATGCCAACTGATACAGAACAGCATGCACACCTAGAACATGACTTTCCCAGATAAGGAAAGGAAAGGTACCTTTGCAACTATCTGTATGGATCTTTTAGTGTATAATTAAAACATTTTTATTTATTTTTTTCTGTAATTAGGACTAACTTCACTTGAGGATTATAGGCCTTCCTATTATCTTTGGCTAGAGAAGCTGTAGAAATGACATTGACTCAGAGAAACTGAAGCAGATAGTGAGGGTGGGAGATGGAGGTCACAAATCTATCTGTAAACATAATTATTATAACATTTGTAAATCTCTTGAAAAGGATCATATTGAAGGTGACTGTGAGAATATCATTTTGGGTTTGTGAAGTTCTGGGTAAGTCCACAAAAGACTAATACAACCTGACCCATTCAGTGGCTATGTGATAGTGGCCAACCTCTCCCTTTGTCTAGTTGTGGGGGAGGCTGAGAACATCAGTAATAGGCTTTTTGCCTGATAAGCCCAGAAAATACTCGTTTAGTTAGTAAAAGTGCAGAGGGATCTTGGCCTGATAAACCCGCTGTTTCCTTCTGTAATACCCAACAGCTAAAATCAATAGTTGGGATAATTCTCTTGCTAGTCCCCCAGTCTTCTTTATCTGCAGCCTTCTTCTACTCATATACATGGGTGTTTTGTTAGCTAGAGAGTGCTTTGGTGTGTTTTAATTATAAACTGTAGTTACACTACAGTATATAATGGTGAGTTACAGTTATAATTTACTTTTTTATCGTTACTTTTTGCAGTAGTCTCAAGGTCAGGATGCTACTGACATATATTCAACCAGAGTAAAAAAATTATAATTATTTTTAAACATTTACAAATAATTTTAATCTGTTTATTATCTAGCAAGCAGGTTTCATCTGTCGTACAATATTTTACCATTTTATTTCTTTAAAGGTTGACATAACATGGAAGAAACTCCCAACAATCAACTCAGGTGCTGTCTCAAAGTAAGCGCATGTATAAATCTGGTGGGAGGAAGTAGCTGTCAGCACTAATTCAACTCTGCGAAGAGCCTTGTGCTCTGTCAACACACATGCGCTATGTTCTGACAGAGGTGCTTGATGAGACTTAAACAATACAGCACAGGTAGTACCACTGACAAAGCCACAGGATTGAAAGGCTCCAACTGGAAGCAAGAGAGGATTGTTAAGGTTTAGGATGGGAGTTGCAAAGGGTTGAAGGCCTTAATGAGGGATGGCATGCAAGCTTATACAATGCATAGTTCTCTGAGTTTGATTTTCAAGATTGTCTCTCCTCTTTATGCACTTTCTGGCATGTAAAGTTGTGCTAAACTATTTGAAGAATATGACACCCCACAAACATTGAAACGTTGCACTCTACTATTCCACTTTAGCCAGTGTTATCCTTTTGCTGGAAGGGTCTTCAAGAGTTACTGTCTCTATAATCTAGCTGGCCATCACAGCACAGCTGTAAAATATGGCTTCAGGTGTTAGTAGCCTGGGTGGTTAGCCTGCAACGTCGTTACCTAAAGTGCAGTGTATTAAAAAGCAGTCAGGGCTCTGGATCACAGTATATCACAAAGAAGCGGCAGTGATAAGGTGTGCCTACACACCAACAGATCAATGAAGGTTACTGACATCATATCACAAAGTGAAAGCAAGTGCAGCACCCCTAGCTATTTATCAGTGGAGGGTCGAACATGCAAGGGGTGAAGGGGAAGGAGAGGACAAGATATCTCCTCCCTAATGTTTGGGGCTGAATTGCTGATTCTGCCTTTGCTTCACAGATATGAACTTGCTCTCCTGGACAGAGGTGGTTTTTTGCATGACGTGGTGCTTGGGACAAAGTCAGTATTTTAAGGTTTTGAACCCTTAACACTTTCAACTGATCTTTTATTACATTCACAAACTAGAGTTTATTTTGATATGATGCTCTTGTTAAATTTTCTTTGTAATATTCCATTTAAGACACTCGTAGTTTGATGATTTTTGCTATTTATGATAAAGAAAAAAAAACTGGTGTCAGCAATGAGACTGAAACACAGATGGTAGTAAACTATATACTTCTTTGTTGCCCTCCTTTTATCAGTTCATTGTATTGTGTCTTAAATCTCTAATTCTCCTCACATACTGTATGTCTGTGTTAGTTCTGCATTATTGAGCTGTGTGTATGCGCAAATGTACCTTTCCAAGTCCATAGCTAAGATATCATGCTTACAGGTACTGTATGAGTTCCATTTATCAGCTGCCTGGGGCACAATGTGGAGGATTTCCCCCAATGGGTTAGTGTGTAACTGCTCTGTCAATACATGCTTGTCAAGTCTGGGAGAGTGTGGAGGAAAAAAGGCCCCTTACTCCAACACACTGAAGCCACTTATTGAGCAGCCAATAACTATTTACCTCTTGATGGTGGCAGGCAGAGAGGGGGCCCAGCGAAGCAAAAGAAACTCTGTGGCCCATTCCCCACTAGCAGGATTTCATTGCTGCTAGCTTTCTCTGAACCATAGCCATCCTGAGTGAGGAAGCAGAACCAGTGGCTCAGACGGGGGAGACAGGGAGGTCTGTGTTTATATGGAGCAGGTTGTTCTCTCCTGGCTCCCAGTGTTTGCAGGTTCTGGCTGTGTGTACAGCCTGCTGCTGTAAAGCCCTGCTTCCTCTCTGGAATCTGGGTGTTGACAGAGAGCATCTGGGTCCTGGGAGAACTTCCAGTTGCTGGTTCCTCACATGTACACATTATTTGGGAGGGGCAGCTGAGGGAGTCAGATAGATAGGGCACAGGTTTTGGGTGATACTTTGTATTAATCATCTAACTTTGCTGTGTTCATTGACCTACATACGTACCCTTTTTTTGTCTGTCCCCCTTTACCACAAGCACCAGAGGGTGATATACTTGTATACATATGAAGTATATCCTGTGTGTATGTATGTGTATATATATATATATATATATATATATATATATATATATATATATATATAATGAATGGCTGTTTTGATGAGTGTTTCTTTTATCCCCTCCTGCTTTGATTCAACAAAGAAAAGAATGTTGTCAAGGAGGTGTTCTTTCCTCTGCTCATTTTTGTTTTCTTAGACCTGCTTGCTCTAGTGAAATATCACCCTTTTTGTGGGCTGTGGAGATCCCTGTCAGTGTGTTTTGAGTTGTTGGTCGCCTGTCTGGACTTGTCCTGTACAACTGAGTCAGAGGGAGAAGTTAACTCTCACAGTACTATTTAAAACTGGAAAAAAAAAGTTAGCCTTATAAGCTGATATGTGCTAGAAAATATTTAAATAAAAGTCTATAAGTCTTATCAAAGCAGTTCCTCCTCATCGCTAACATATAAATGTTTTCCATGATTATTAAACTAAAACGACATGTCAGTTTCACCCAAAGAAAGTTAAACAAGAGAAGAACCGTGAGATGACCTGCTGTTAAAGAACAGCTGTACAAACAGAGGGAGAGGGAAAAAGAACAAGAAAAACACATTATATCAACATTTAACAACAGTTGCTCTGTAATCTGGTATTACTTCCACAAGCAAAGGATGGACCTGTGTCAGGCCAAAATGAACTTGGATACTGTTATGGCAGGAGGAAGCAAAGTGTTTTCAAGAGGTTAGACCAAGATGTGAAGGTCTACAGATTCCTCTTAATCCAGGGAGCTTGTACTTAATTGCTTTTGATGTGCATGTGAACATGACCTGTTTCAACATTCCAGCCCTGGCCATACCAAGTTCAGAGGACCAGGGCTGAGCAGAGCAGAGGGGAGATGATGAGGGGAGCAGGGTGACAGTGGTGGTATTTTTTTTCCACTAATTGGCTGCCAGGCTTTTCTATAGTGCCTGGGGCAAAAGGAATATCCTGTCATCAATGCACAGTGTCTTCCAACTTCTCCTTTCCAAACTCTTAAAACATGTTCTAAAAAAATAGTTTGTGTCTGTGTACATGCCTTATTGTGCACTTGCTACAATGTGTAAACTGGTAGTTTATTGTGGGAAATTCCAGTGAAAGAGAGGAGTTGCACAGAGACGGGTTTGTTTCACGGTTTTGTCGTGGGTGGCATCCTTTGTAAGTAATTTCTGCCCATGGTGACCCCCCATGTATGTCTCTGGTCCAGTTTTATCGCTGGCTGATTGATGTCTACATAGAGCTGTCATCTGTCTTGTGTTCACTGAACATACTGTAGACGTTTGAGCAGATTCGGAAGTATTGTCAAGCCAGTTTTGAGCGAATGGGAAATCTTTGGCCAAGAGCTTTGCAACCAGGCAGTCATCCAGAGTGACACAGCACAAAGATGGAATGGGAAAGACGAGGGTAATAGGACTAACAGGGGATTAATAAATGAGAAGACATGACTTGGCATCTGCTTGTGTAGTGTACACACACATGTTCAAACACAAACACACACACTCACACATATAAATATGAGAGGAAAAAAAGCTGGTTTTCTGTAATGTGTTGCCAAAGCACTGGTGTAAAGTGCAAGCTATGTGCATGCATGCCTCTTCCTGTTTTGTCCCTGTGTGTGTATGTGTGTGTGTGTGTGCATGTGTATTTGTGAGTATGTGTGTTTTGTATGCTGTAGAGCGGTTCAGGTGCGGTTAATGTTGGCACCAGATCTTCACGCCGGCGGCAATAAACAACAGAGCAGGCAGGAGGCCAGATGCAACTCCACAAACTTTTAACCTCTCTCTCAGCTAATCCCTCGCCACACTAGTAACTCTTTCTTTTTTTAACTCCTTCGTTCACCTCTCACTTGCTCTTGGTTCTTTATTTTCTCCTCCCACTGCCTTCTCTTTTTTCTTTCTTTCTTTCTGTCTTTCTTTCTTTCGCTCTCTCTCTACTTTAGTCCTTTTTTACTTTTAAGTGAAGTCAGTGTGCTGACCTCTAAATAAAGGCTGGAACACCACAGCTGTTCTCGACTTCAAACAGCCAGTGGCTCGGATTGGAGCCTGTGCGGGTGTTGGGGATAGAAATAATGTGCCTATTAAAACTAACTCACAGTCCTCTTTACTCCTAAGGCTCCCTGGGTCTGAGATTACCACACCAAACCAGACCTGACACTCACTTCAGCTTAGTCAAAACAGTCTCTCTGCGAAGCAGGTCTCGCTCCAGGACAAAGAATTTAGTGATAAGACAGACGCACTGTTCATGTCCCCAATACCTGTGTGATTTTCACACTTTGATATGATCTGTCCACAGTTAAGAGCAGTAACAAAAGGTCACTGGTACTTGGCGCCAGTTACATCATTTGAATGGACATCCCCGTATCTAACTTTCATGCAAAACCACTGAGGCCCCTAAATGGTACACTATCGGTTAGGTCTTCGTTCAGCACAACCCATTCTCACTCCCAAGTCGTCACATATTGACGCTTGGTCAGGTACCGTCTGCGTCCCAGTTTTGACGCGTCAGGTAAC
>JARVJO010000164.1:2919661-2934242 GCA_031762555.1 Cynodonichthys magdalenae | reverse complement strand
CCGACGAGTCAAAACTGGGACGCAGACGGTACCTGACCAAGCGTCAATATATGACGAGTCGGGATGAGAATGTGTTGTTCAGCAATGTGCTTTTACTGTTTCCTGGCAAGCACAGCAAATACGTTATGACAGTAAAAGAACAAACAAGTTCAGCTGGGCACAAGTTTTGTATTATTGTTTTTTTTTTTTTTTTTAGAAATGTGTCTTTTTATAGTTGTTAGCAATCTCTATGCTGATGGGAAAAGTTGCAGAAACAGCTTAAGCTGACAAATCCCAGCTATGGTTTAAATTAATCATCTACATCAAGACTGTATTAATAGAACTTGTAAAAATGGACGTTTTTTCCAAGCACTCACAAAATGTCTTAATGAAACAAAAGCTTAGGATTCAGATGGAAAGTATTCAAATGATCCATTCCGTCTTTGCTGTCTCTTTTAAAATATATAATCAAACAGCACAGGACAGTTCAGTTAATTTGTTATATGTACACTTGCACATATAAAGCATTGCTTAAGTTTTAATTCAGCAATGAATTGAGCATGCTTTGAAGTAAACACTAATCATATAAAATACTGACCAGTTCATGATTTAGTTATGCAATAATGTTTCTCTGCAGTAACTCACACTTAGAACTTTTCAGTCTAAAGTAGACATAAGGTAGTTGTTATGACATTTGCATATCATCCTTGTTGCAAATTATTTACTACTCACCTTGAATAGTAGCATTTTGTGTTTATGAGCATTGGTTTCTGCAGGTCCCACTTTTAGTGTGTGATTGTTTTGTGCATACTTGTGCTTGTGTTTCTTTTGACGAAAATAATTATATGTTGTCGTGGTTGTCATTAAGTTGCTCACTGCCCAGTTTTCAGCCTGTCTGACTGCATGACAGGTTAATTGCATGTCTGATGTTACCATGTTGGCAACTTTTTCCAGACTTGTGAACAAATTCTCATAAACAGAGCTGTACTGGGTTTTAGTGTCCCTCAACTTGCGATATGTGATAAGTTTTATTGCTTCACATTTTTTGTGCAGGTTATTGTCATTTCAGAAACGTGCTTTAAAGAGAAATGTTGTTTGTTTAACAAGACTTTTAATTTAGTCCAAAATAACCATTTCTGCCAAAGTCTTGATGAAAAAGTTTGCCTCACATATTTAATTCAAAGTAGTTCTTAAAAACACACAAGTGGCTTTATAACTAAGAATACAAAAATACAATGTTTTTTTGTGGAATGTTACATTCTGTATTAAATAGTTACATAGAGTTTCATAAGTAAAAATAAATATGAACAATTATATAATTTTCTTATTTGTAAACCACTTGAATTGGGTTAGCATACAGACAATGCATTCCATCCTGAAGCAGGTGAGTGAGCCAATTTAGGAAATAGTATAACATTCCTTCTGGAACACCTGAGAGGTTAGGCAGATGGTGACTGCAAACTAAGAGAATGCAGAGTCCAAATCTCTGTTGACAAGTTATGCCTCCTGCTCTGTTCCTCCTGGGGAATGTGTGACTTAATGGGCCACAAAACTGCCTGGAGACCACAGCTCTCTTATCAGTGATATTAGATGACCTTGCAAAAAAACAGGAATGCATTCTGAAGAATAAGATCCTAGCAGAAAAAAAAAGGCCTGGGGCTCTTTTCTTTTTTTTTTTTGTGGACACAGAATGGTAGGTAATGTTATCTTGTTCACAGTTACAAGAATCCTACTTGCAGAGGCAATAGGTTTCAAGTTTCTAATATGTATATAAAGTTTCACTGCACAATGGATCTTTTGTCTCAAGCAAACTGAACACTCCCCCCTTCTTTTCCTCTCTTCCCTTGTAAAAAAAAATGCATTCATGACTTGTGGAGCTTTGAGGACTCAGGTTTCTGCTATCTTTGTGTGCCATGTCGTCACTCGCCCCCGTGAGCTGAAATGTGCATCTTGCACAGACAGGCGCACTGCCACGGCTGCTTCCAGCCATGGATTAGGGAGAATCCAGGAAACAACGAACTCCTGACAAAACAGCAGCGTGACAGGTAACTGAAGTTACACTGTGGAGAGACGAGGCAGACGATAATTACAGAGCTTTTTGTTTTCTGGGCACTCTTCACTGGCTACTTAAGTGCCTGATCTGAAATCTGTGCCTTGTAATTACAGTAGTGGGCCCCATTAGGGCAGAGGTCTTGGTGGGGATTATTCTCCCTCTCTTCTTTCCACTGTACTCTCTTTTTCTCTCTCTCTCTCTCCCTCCATGTTTGTGTCTGTGAGAGAGAGAGAAGGGGTGTGTGGGGGACCTCCCCACCTCCTAATGCGTCATGCCCAAACCACAGCGGCCATCAGAGCAGGAGGAGGAGCAGGAATTAGCCTTCTCCCTTGTCTGACTTCCCTGTGTGCACACTAACATTCACGCTTACTGCCTGATCCCAAGACCACTAAGATTTTACTATGACCTGTACTTAGCATGTCTACCTTTTAAATCTCTCGCTCTCCTTTCTCCTGCTTTTTCCATCTCATAGTATCTTTCCTCCCAATGCTGACACTGAAAGATTTGTGTTGATTATGACAGGGTTGTTGCAGTGATGAGTGTGTGGCGTGGCGTGTGTCACGTCGAGTTGACAACACCTTTTGGCATTCTGCCCACTGTGATGGATTGTGGCTCTCGGTGAAGCCAGCTCAAACACCTCCCAAACTGTGTCACCAGGTTAATGGAAGAAGGCCAAGAGATTTGCTAATGAAGGCTAACAGATAAACCTTGTCTGTACCTTGGCGTGTGACAGTATGACTCAATATAGAAACATGTTAAAATAAAAGAATCAAAGTAGTGGCCGGGCTTAAAGTGAGCTCCCAAATCAAACAAGAGGTCATCAAATACTTCCAACCTCTTGGCACATAAATGCAGATCCAACAGTCAGCGTTGGATAGATCCTGCCTCTTTAAGCTGTGAGCCCTTCTAATAGTTTCTTAAGCACTGGCTTTAGTGCATGTTAAACCAGGATTACCTAATCAATTATGTTCAAGACAAACAAGGATTACTTAAAACAGTACATTTTTCACATTGAGAAGCTAAAAGCAGGGTAAATGGAAGAAGCAGCACTGCTGCTGATGTGAAGAGCATTCACTATGGTCAAAGGGACCCCAATATGGCACCATGTAGATGGGTGATACTTTCAGAGAGTGTTATGGATGGTCTCCTCAATTTTAGTATGATCTCCTCTGATATTTGTTTTCAATAATTTTTGCAGTTCAGTCAGGAAGACATTTTTCAGATTTGTATCCTGTACATTTTTTTTTTCCATCTACACAGGTTGGTTTTGATTTTGCTCGGGTATGTGGCTGATGTGAACAACAAAAGCTACAAAGGGCGTGGAGGACTAAGAGAGTTGATCAACTCACAAACTCACATATTCGCCCTTTTTCTGAACTCACCTTGTGTTTACATTTTAATCACAATCAGCAGCTGTAACCTCCTTCACAATACACAGCAAGTAAGGACTTATAGTTGCCAAACCAGATCCCTGCTGTCATGTGTGTCTTTGTTTATACATTTTTGTCTCTTTGGCTCAACCACAACACACCCTTTAGATACAAAAAATACAAAACCTACAAGCAAGAGCATTTTTTTAAGTGTAATTGTACTAACTGCTTCCCATCTGACATCTGAGTCAGAGCCATTGTCCTTGAGTTTTGAGACAGCAAATAGGTGTGTACTACTTGAATGGGCTTTAAGGCCATCTTAGCCTTTGTGTATGTGTATGTTGGTCTTTAAATTGCAGCTAATAAAAAGAAATAGAAGGATCTTACACAGCTAGATCTGTCTGACCTCTATACAATTCTGTCTTTCACTCTTGCTGTCACATAAACACACACCTCTCTCCTTCGGTTTTCCTTGTGTTGTCAGTCAGTACTGACTGACTGGTGAGTAACAGACTTCCTGCTCGTAAAAGGTCAGCAGGTTCCTTAGACAGAGTCAGCTGTCTTTTTCAAAAGCAATTGTTCCCTAAGTATTCATTGCCAGTCAGCCATTCAGTAATTTCTAATCAGAAAAAAAGAGTTTGGTAGATGGTGTTTATAGCAAGATTGTGACTAAGACTCAACAAATAAGCTGAGGTGTATTGTTGTGGTTTGCAGCTAAACAGTTGGCATCTGGTCAAATATAGAAAGAGAATCAATCATTTAAAACAAAAGGTAAAGGTAAACTCTCCCTCCAAAAATAATAATTCTGCTGCATTTTGAAATGAATCTTACATAATTAAGAAGCAATAAAAGAGTTCACAGACAGCATTCATTAATTAGCTGGAGTTGGCTGCTGTAACCAGATACTGCATTAATGACAACAGTCCCTGTGAAAAGCATCATTGTTCTCAAGATAATTGTCCTTTTAGTTAACGCGGCCCAGGAAGGCTCTCCTTGTTAAAGGAGCTGGCTGGGACCAAGGACAGCCGGAGGCAGAGAGAGGACCAGGACTGATACTGGCCCAGTGCCCAATGTGACAAGCCCACTTGTGCCCTATGCAGAAATCCCTTTGGCATGCAGTGGAATTAGCAGTCCCCAGGGTGTGGCACCAGGGAGTTGGTCATTAATTATATACCCTGAATCTTAACGAATGAGTAGCAATCAATAAAATAAAGGAGATGTATGCAAATAGGATGCTGATTATACTGCCTAACAATATGTCATGTTGCTGAGTTGAGAAGAAAAAAAATGAAAGAGGAAAGGAGAAGGAAATGCAAAATGAGTCCAGTATCATTCTTTCATGTCATATAATAAAACATGTACTCACTCAGATATTAAAATTCATTTATTTTACTACATTTTTACAGCAGTCATTTGGAGAGAGATTTGGACAAACAGTACTGCACTGTTTCATTAGTTTGTTAGATTCGATTTCTGATCTTATCACTTTAGTTTTATGTTTCTCTGTGAGACTGAGTGCAGTGACTGTCAGCCAGGAAACAGTGTGAGACTTAATGGTTGAGTGGAATTTGAGCAAGAAAGAGTAAACTCCAGTGAAGATGTAGGGGTGTTTGTAGCACCACTTGACTGATAAGGACTTTAAGGGACAGGAGACGAGGTTAGTTCACTTGTTTGGAACTCTGACCTTGCACTGAGATCACCATTGTCACAAGCCAGCTGGAGTTGTTGGAAACCCTACACCTGACTTTTTAAGCAGAAAGGGAGGGCAGTCAAGAATTAATTGCTGCCTCATCCTACCAGACCAGTCGCCAAGGATACTGTCTACCTCCATTCATTGCAAGCATGATAGGGCAAAGTAGGAAGAACAGAAAGGGGAAGGGAAACTTCAATTATAATGTAGTATTTTTAATTGTAAAGCAAGGTGTAATTGAGAGTGGTGAGAGCAATGCAACCCAATTGGACAGCCTCAAAATATTTGGTTTGTGCAATAGATAAAACTTCTATGTATATACTCAGAACAATAAGTAAGGAAATTTGTGTTTGGTAAATTATTTCTTTGCTGGAAATGCCCCATGATAATTAATCTGATGATTGGCAGCACATGGGGGGGTTGGGGGGGGGGGTGTAACAGAAGCTTAAAACAAGAGTCAATAGCAACAATAAAATAAGCCTTTTGGCTATTTGGCAGGGATGATTTGGCAAAATTTTCATGTCTACTACTCACATACTCAGTTCTAATGCTTATCCCACAAGTGCATGTTCCTTACAAATGTGGCATTTTTTTCAATGGTATAATTATTGCCAAGAAGTATTGTTACAACAAAGAAATAATCTACCAAACACAAATTTCCTTACTTTTGGCGCTAAAGGTTATATACGGTAAATAATGCAACTCAACCTGATTATCAGCTGTTATTTGTTAAATTTGAACTCTGATGAAACACTTTACCAGTTTTATAAAAGTCTAAACTTATTCCAGTTACAGTTTTCCTGGAAAACAATAGGGATTTTACGTGAAAAGTATCATCTTCATCTGGGTGGCTTTAGTCCAGTGGTAGAGAGGTTGTCTTTCATTCATAGAAGTGAACATTTGATTCCCAACTCCTGCAGCATGCTGTGTCCTTGGGCAAGACAACCTTCTTCCTGCCTCTGATGTGTATGAGTAAGAATGAAAAAGAAAATGCAAAATATAATAAAAAGTATTGTGTTTGTGCGAATGGGTGATTGAGAAACAAGTACTTCGCAGAACATGGAGGAATTAAAAAGGCACTTTATTAGTGCCGACCATTTTCTTTTTGAAAGGTTTGATTTAAAGATATGCAAACATTTACACAAATGTTTAAAGTAATGTCCTGCTTCATCCTCTGTACTCATCATTTAGTATTAAAGTTTTGATCCTGTCTATTCAGAGAGTTTGAAATAACTGTTCAGTTTCTTTTCAGTACAGTGCAATTCAAGCCCTGGACCTTTCAGGAGAGTCCAAAGAGAGGCCAGTGAACAGGTGGTGACCTTGTCCAACCTTGGAGTACATTGGAGACCAGGGTCCAACACCCAGATTGATTACTTTATTGTATTGCCATGAACCTCAGTGGCCAGAAACCTCAGATTGACCCTGGCTGGACGGAGCATCACAGTGACCCTCACCTTAGCTAAAAGAGTTATGTGGCTTTGACCTGCTCCTTAATGGGGAGGTCTTGACCTGCTCATGGACTGGCCTAAATGCAGAGCTGAAGAAGACCTTTTCCCCTCCCAACCCCTCCCACTTGTGTCGTCTTAGGTAATTTAGAGGCTAGAGCCAAGTCAGGGTCTAACGAGGGGGCACCTTGTTTTGGACCCAATCGTGTCCTGACTTTAGACCTTCCTCTGACCCAGTTGTGTTCAGCAAGTTGGGTAGAGCAAAAAAAAATGTGGGTCCTCAACAATTCATACTGTAAGGATGGAAACAAATAAGTTTTAAATAAATGTCTCGAGGAGAGATTATTTTTGACTTATGCATAGTAAAAAATTGAAATTTAAATACCTTAGTTTGTGTTGTATAATTAGTTATGCTAAAACATTGTGAAAAAAATAAGGTAAAGTCTATTTTCAATTATCAGATTGCAGAACCTTCCCACAGATAGTAGAACTTCATGTTGCCTCGTGCTGTGTAGCTGTTTTCTGGGCTGGATGCCATTTTGCCGAACCTGATGCCCTGTATAAACAGTGTAAGACAACAGGCAGCACAGAGGAAGCAGCCTTTACTTTGGTAGAGGCTGTTTCCCCTACCATCATTTCCTACTTCCATTTAGCTGACAGACAGAATATCTGTCAGGGAGATTTTTCCTGAGCTTTACATACTTCTTTAGTTGTCAGCTGCAGCTTCTCGTCAGAAATAAACAAGCATACACTTAACATATTGGGTAAACAGTTGACTCTGCATAGCCTCTCTACCTCCTCCTTTGCTGTTTCTGTTCATGCACTGCTCTTGTTTAATTTGTTCATTTCTTCAGTTCAAGTTTTCCAACATTACCATCAAAAGGTGCACAATGTGAAACAATTGTTTTAAATGTTTAAAAAAAAGGCAGCCTTATTTTTTAAGGGTGCACGATGCATCACATCTGAACGACTCAACAAGCAAGAATATCTTTCTACTCTAAAATGTAGATTTTTTTTCTTTGCCATTTTAAGCACTTGTTTTCCCCCAAACATACTGGAGGCATTGCTGCTGAGTTGATCTGCTCGGTCTTTGAAGTAGATACTAACGTCCTGTTTAAAGCAGGATGTGAAGGGCTCTATTCTTTAGTGCCCGGTGAGCATGACTGAGCTTAGTGTCTGGTGAACGTTCTTCTCTCATTCATTGCTGTACTCTTAAAAGCTAAACATTTGCACTTAGTACGTTTTCTAACTTGCTCACAATTATAGCAGTGAAATTTCTACCCTTACATGTGAGCATATGTTGCAAAATATTTAGGTCATGTATTTTATGAGCACTTCTTGATTACCTGCCTAAAGTTGGGAACTCATGACAGCACATACTCAGCTGCAGGCTAGTCAATGCTAATCATACAGATATTGTTCGGACAAATGTTTTCTCAAATGCTTTCTTCTTTACTGTGTGTTAACACTTGCATTTCACAGTTTCTACCTGGTGCGCAAAAAGATCTTAACCGATCCATTAAACACGCGGCTATCCTGTCAACAATAAGCAGTTTTTATCATGACCCTGTACAGCATTTCTGATGCTTCTGCGAAAAGCCCATTGTGCTCCATCACCCACCCTTCTTTTTATTCTGTCCCAATTAACACTCAGCCCCCATTACATTGATTGGGAGAGGTGTGGTATTGGCTATGTGGACCATAAGCACATTGATCATATTGATCCATCATGTGAACCATGAGAAAATGTTGAGCTGCAAATTTCCTATTACCAACAGCACACTTCAAACGTACCATTGAACATGAGGTTGAGCGGTGAGCGCGCATGCATTTTGTTTTCAGCTAATGCATATGGTATTTTACTCTGGGTGCACTGTTTTTGTGCTCATGGTTCACTTTAAAGCTTTTTATTTAGAACTAATCACCCCCTCTTGGAGACCCCAGCTTGTCTAAGTGGGGTATTCCCACCTTAACTAATTCATGTAGCCTCTTGCATGATTGTGCAAACCTAACACACTCAACTTTTCAACAGGGCAACACATTTCCCTCCCTTCTAAAGGTGCACCTGGCATCTGCGAGTTCATTTCAGTTTTTTTTCTTCCAAAAAAGAACCAATCAATCACGCTTTTGTTTTACTTCCTCTGTCACTCTGTATTTTCACAGCTCAAATATCGAGGAATCTGTTAGACATGGGGCAGAGAATCCTGTCACAAGAAACATTGCTGATTTGGGCCACTTGCTATCCAGTGAAGTTTAAAGGAGATATTTTTTGTTGTTCATTTTGGGTATGAGTTGAAGATATAATTGTGACATGTAAATACTTTATCTAGAACAGCTGTCTGGAGGCATTTGTCTTAGCAAACCCCAACATGCACATACATTGTAAGAAACACATTCCAGGGACGGTAAAAGCTGTCAACTTGTAATTTGTAGTAGCACTCAACTTGAACTTTCAGGGTGAGCCAGTTGGCCCCGCTGTAATTCTCACCTCCTTGCTGACATGTTTTTTTTTTCCTTCATGTATGTTAAAGGAGGTGTCCGCAAAAGTGGATGAGCAAGTTTGTTCACGCTCACATGAATGAGAAGGTTTTTTTCATTGTTGTTCATTAATTATATTAAGTTTGTTTCCATCAGTAATATAATCATTTTTATGTGTGTTTTGGACATACAAATATCTGCCTCACCCTCATAGCTTCATTCACAATTCTAGCTTTCATGTCTAAAGCCTCAGTGATTGCCAGTACTCTAAAATTGCTAACAAAGTAGGAACTTACAACATCACAGCAAAAATAAACTTGCATTATGATATTGTTAGGCTTCTATTTAATGCAGTACTCACATCACATCTCTTAAGAAATGTTTGCAGTAATAATCAGACCCAGTTGAATCTTCTTAGTCACCATGTGTTATACTTATGTTTGTGGTCATTTCTGTCCTCTTTTTGGCCTCATCTACCGCTGATATCCTATATTGTAATGTCAAATCTGTTTGCAAATGCGGGTTTGTACATGGCTGTACTGGTGTTAAAAAAAATCCCAGTTTGTAATGAATCGAACAAAATAGACCTGCTTCATGTCACATCTGCTGATTTCGGCCAAAATTCTTCCGTACTAAACTTTTTACTTGTATTCAGTACAGCATAAATGATCATTCCCCCCCCCCCCCCCCTTTCATTTTATTGTGTTTCTTCCAAAAGGTTGAAGCTATGTATTTATGTTGTTGTGCTTCATGTTTTTGCCAAGTGAGAAGCATTTGTCATTGACTGGAACACTGTGAACCTCAAGCTAATTACTCAGCAGTGTAAACGATAATAATGTGGGTTATAATGTTAGTGCAATAGAGCTGTTTTTAGTTGAACCTGGTTATTTCTGCAGTCCCTCAATTTAATCTTTATTTATTAAATTTTTTTACATTTATTTATTTAAACTAAACCATTTGTACCACCCTAACTTTAAATGTAAATATCTATACTATGTCACCAACCCATTTGAAATTATAAAATAACTTTTATTAGCTTTATTAGTTTACTTTTCTATTTATTTATGAGCATATTTTTTCGCTTCTTTAATGATTTTTAGTGGAAGGTTGCGTCATGAATTTAATGTATCTTCTAGATATGATATTGATTATTTGGGTTATGGTTTAGTGGACCATAACTGGCGTTTTGTTTGATGTGCCCATACATGCATATTTCCAAGCTTGTACAAACCCTCTAATGCCCAAGCGCTTAAGATTGGTGCCTGTCCTCTGAGGAATGTGTGGGTTCTCTTGCAGCGATTGACCCTCAGACCCCAGGCTCACGTGACTGAAATTCCACTCGCGTACACACACACACACACAGACTTTATGGGCATAACACATAGTGGATGCTCAGCTGCTTTTATCAGCTTGTTCAGAAATAGAACCTACACCACTTAAAAAACTGTAATAATGCCCACAAACCCCTCACAGCTAACCGATAAGACAGCCCAAAGATAAGTGCCAGCAAACAGCACTCATTTAAAGGGTCACTGGTTTTGGTTTGTTAAAATGGGAGTCTTTCCATGAAACCATGAAACCGGGGTCCTCCAGTGCTTCACAGCCTAGTCTGAGTTAGTCTATGCTGTGCTCAGCAGGCTTCCCAGCTGGGACCCAGATGTGGCAGCCATGTCATGCAGAGCTGGGAGGCAGAAGATAAGAGGCCAATGGTAGGCATGCTCCTTGGTCTTGGATCTGTTCCGGAGCGGTTCAACTAGATGCTGCGGTGGGTGCGACGTGAACTTTGACAGCCTATGTCATGCTTAATGTCTCACTTCCCAAATACAGCTCACTGGGGCTGATTTATATCTACCAGGTGCTAGAGCTAGTAAGCAACTCTGAGATGAGAGGAGGCATGTGGCCATTTCATTAAAGTAGATGAACAAGGGCTGCAGTGTGTGTGTAGAGCTGAGAGATAGGAGGCTGTTCTTTCTCAAATATTGTTCCAAACACTGTAGCTGTCACAACACTCAGACCCAGCAGGGAGAACAAGACAAATTTATTAACACTGCATAGTTCTCAAGATATCCCTATAACTTTATGCTTCTCCCAGCTTGAACATTTTCATTTTTTTTTCTTACTCAAGACAAATCACATTTCCTTCTATTAGCCCTACCTATGACTACTTCTTGGCACTTGATTTAAAGTCACAAGGGCTATTAAATGTCCAAGGAAGGGAGCACCCCTTCAAAAAGCCCAAATGCCATCAATGGTCTCTGTTACTGAAGCTTTTTCAATATGTATACGATGAGTATATTTAAATATGCCTATCCTTACTTACAGATTAATAAATCATATATGGGGGCGGCTGCCAAGGTGGGTACAAAGCAAGCTGAGTTGAGTATGGTGCAGGTGAAGCTGGTAACAAAGCAATATACACGGTTTAGAATAAAGTTCATCAAGACGTTCATTCAAAGAAAAATCATAATTTGAAAAAATTGGTCGCTCAAAATGAAGCCACATGGCAAACTGTCACAAATACTCAGAATTTAGGGAGACTACAAAGACAAATGTGCCTATTTTGTTGCCATTTTTCCACAGTTATGAGTTACCAACTAGCCTCCAACAGTCCCACTTGTTTGAGTTCGGGGTGTGTGACCTCAGTTGAAGACATCTTGACATCTGTAGATGTGTTGACTTCTCTTTCTGCTAATGTGTAGTAAAAAATGTTTTCTTTGGAACAGTTTATGATAGACAGTCACCTTCAAATAAAGACATGATCTTTTGGGAATTATTAAAAAAATGCAAGTGTATATTTGCATTTTGGAAATAACTTTCTCTTTTACTGTTTTCTAATTTATGCCAGATGTTTTCCCTTAATTTGAAGTCTTCTCTGTAATCTGCATCTCAGATTTAGTGACTAGAAACTCTTAGAAGAAATACAAAGAAGATTTTAGTCTTCTAGTTAGTTTTTTTTCTTTTTTTTTACAGTTTATTCTGATGAACAGTAGCATTTCTCTTTACACTGGGGTCTTTGTGCACTGTGGTCGGCTTTGTCAGTGCTCAGCGTAGCTACAGAAAATGCTGTTTGATGTTCTTTGCACACTTCAGAGTCTAGTGCTGAGGTGTCTTTCAGCATTGCCCTCCAGGCCACCTTGTTATACGCTTAACAAGTTGTTTTTCTTTTGTTTTCCTACCTCGCTTTTCTCTGTTGACAGTTCCTCATCCCAGCTTTGCTCAGAAGGAATGCATTTTATCTTCCAAAGTTTGGCTTGGAATCTGTCCTTGTAAACTGTAAGGCAAGCTCTGCTCTTGTTTTAAGATGACGATTACATTAAAACCTGATTCATGAGTTTTGTTTTTACATAGTGCTTGTTGGCATGTAAACTTGCTCTCTGTGGACAAGTCTTCCTAATGTTTCTTTATTGTCTCAGTGAAATACTAAAAGATCAACCTTGCCAAAGAAACAAATATGCGAACATGTAGTTTTTTTATTGCAAAAGTGAGATTTCTTCCTCCTTTGACAAATCTAGTTTAGTCGTGTGACTTTTGAAAATGTTATATATTCAATTGTTTAGTATGAGCACTGAAATATATAGCCTCGTTTTGAAAAGGAAAAAAAAATAGTCCTGTATAAAAAGTAAGTAATGTCCTCTAAGATGAGGTGCCCTGTGATGATTTAAAAAAATCCCCACACTCATTTTTATTCTTAAACAACAAAAAGAGTCTTGAAACAAGAGAATGATAAATACAGGATGCCTGTTGATCCCAACATGATGTTTTTCTTTTAATCTCTATAAAATGAACTTTTCTCTAATCTAGATGAGAAATGCTGCAATGGAAAACACCTCCCAATTAGGTTTACTGTTTGAAAAGGAAGCAGTTCTTTTCAAGTTTTAGAACTTTATCTTTGCAGATGGGAATGTTGGACAGGCCTCGTATAAAAAGTACTAAAACGATTTTTTGCTTTTTCCTTTTAAAATCTTTGTCATTAATGACTTTAGCAAATGTGAAGTGTGGAGTGAATGGTTCAGCTGTACAAGGTCTTTAAAGCAACCCTCTAATTATTTATCCAGGATATCATACACTAGAATTAGACTTTCATTTTTTTTCTGCAGAAAAATAACTTTTACAAAATGGTTTCACAGGAACACTCTTTAATTCAGTTTGTGAGTGTGTTTCTGGATATGTACTCATGTACATGATGTGGTATGTGCCCACACAAGCTCTTGTGGATGGGACCACATTGCTCCTCAGTTTGAGGTGCGTTAAAAAAAAAAAAAAGGTAGCAAGTTTTCATTTTCCACACATAACACTGCATGACTTTCCTCTTCTCTCCTCTCACTCCAGACAGCTTTCACCCACATTACTCAGGTTTCCTGGTCATTTGGCCTTCACATGCCTTCTAAAAGGGATCTTATCACCCTACTCAGGTTTACACACTTAACCGAACACTGCCCTAACTCACTCCACCCTGTTCTCTTCTGCTGTGTGTGCCCACTTTTAGTTGCTATTTTTGACTATAAATTAGTTTAGTAGATTTCTATTTTTTATTCTCAGTTTTGCATGTTGTTTTCTCAGAGAATGTATACAGTTAAAGCATATGTTTATGTCGAAAAACCATTTAATTCATTTAGAGTCTGTCCCTTTAAGAATTCTCAGTAAGGCATATTTGCCTAATTCCAGGTGCCTGTGAAGCCTGTGTTTTACCAGGTGCAGGACTGGGTCATTACTGAGGTATTTGTTTTCCAGATTACATGCTAAGACTCAACATTTTAGACGTGTCATCCATGTCCCCAATCTGTCTGTCAAGGCATGATCCTCAAATAGTTTACACCCTATTCGTCTGTATGCTATTGTTTTTCAGGGTTCCCCAGAACAGCTTCCCTAACCCCAAGTTGTACCTGAGTGATGGTAAAGGATTAGAGGAGTTTCTTCCTTGCTCAGCAGGGACTCTGTATGCAAAGATTTCCTGATGTTGAGGTGATGGTAATATAAAATTTGTTCACCCTAGAACTTCAGGTTTAGGGTAACATGGGTTTAGTCTTTGTGTCTTTTAAGTTTAAATTAAAGCCATCCTTTTGAATGTATGAAATAGGATTCTGTGGAAAAATCATGAGCTGTGGACTTTTTTACATTTTGTGTTTTGGTTGGTTATTTGTTTTTGTGTTTTCAGATTTTATCAACATATTTTATTTCTGCTGGTATTTTCTGGTATTTGTAACCAGTGTTTAATAATGTTTTGCCTGCGGTGTTTTTAAGTTTTGTTTATCTGTGTTCACACATTGTGTTTCCTCAGCTCCGCTGATCTCCTACTCTGTACGCCTGTTCATCAGCTAATCATCTCCCCTGTTCTCACTTGTGAATCACCCATCCCAGTATAGATTTAAGCTCCCTGGTTTTACTCATTTACTGTCAGATCCTTAAATGTATGTCCTACACTGAAAAAAATATAACACTGACTCAACCTAAAAAAATTGAAGTAATCTGTCACACCTAATATTTTTGCATTAGAGTAACCTTAATTTTTTTAATTCATGTAAACTAAATTATAAAGGTGAAGCAAACCAATAATTTTAAGTTGTTC
>JARVJO010000164.1:2901522-2914971 GCA_031762555.1 Cynodonichthys magdalenae | reverse complement strand
ATCTTTTTAAACTATTGGAATATGAAAAAAACATATTACACCAATGACTGTAGGGGTTTACTTTTTTCAGTGTACTCCTCATGTTCATTCGACTCAGTCTTGTTCTTGTTCCTGTTTTTTTTTTTTTTTACTAGTTATTAAATCACTTTTTTAGATTGTGCTTGCCTGCTCGCCTGCTGTCTGCAGTCAACCAACAACCACAAACTGTTACAAATTGATAAGCTAACAGCTAATGTGAGCAGAGCCAAGACGAAAGTGGATTGCTGCCATTTTCAACCAATCAAATCAGAAGAATTATATAGTGGTCAATTGAAAAAAAAAATGTATATATATATTTATATACCATCGTTTTTGCATTGCATTTGCAAGCACAATAGTGGCAGCAGCTACCTTTAGCACTTCTGGTGCAACCTGAAGCGTTTCTGTAAGAAATATTATCTTTTCATGGGAATAGCAATTTAATACAAAATGTAAGGTATTAAGGTAGCGCTGGCATAAACCCATGTTATCTTTTTCATTATTTTAAATTTGTTTAAAGAAAACAGCAATTTACTTTGGTCTTAGCTCTGCTCTGACTAGCTGTGAACTTGTCAGCCCAGTTAGAATGAAACTTTATTTTTCCAAAAATGAGACTATTTTAAAAGCTTTCTGCAACAGGTAAGGTATTAATTAACCTTTTCACAAAACCATACCTGTAGGCTAAAGCCAATAATAGATGGGCAGCTGAGGGGCTCTCCCAAATGTTTATATAAAAACCCACAATTGTGATAATAAACAGTTTTAACACTATCCTCCCAATCAATATTGTGGCTTCTTGGTTTAATATTTCAATGGTATTGATCATTTTAACAACTGTGTTTGTGGTTGCCTAACCTAACCTAAGCTGAAATGTTCCAGGAAGGTGTGTATGTGCATTATGTATGTGTTTGCTCAAAACCAAAAGACCTTTCATTTTTTTAAGTGGCTCAAATGAGTTACCCACCTATGACAAAAAGTGGGCTTACTTTCTTCTGAACACAGTGTTCAGTCCCTATTCTTTATAATAGCATTACTAACACTTGTTCAGTTCCAACAGAAAAAAAAAATGAAATGAGTCCAAGAGGAGCTCTGAAACCACTGTAGTTAGCAGATTTCACTTCCATCCTCTCTGGAGAGGACGTCTGCTTCCCGCAGATATAAATAGGGGCAGATTTGATAATTAGTAGAAATGAAGGTCCTGGGGCACAAAGAATTTGATCAGCACATATTTCCCCCTGTCCCTGACCTTTCATTGGACGTACATCTCCAGCTTCCCGGCTTTCTGTCTAGCTCCATATTTCCATTTCTCAGTCTATATTTTTTTTTGATCTAAAAATCTTTCTGTCCTAATAATGTGGAAACAATACAGAGGCACTTCTGTTTGCAGTTATCTACTAATGTTTTATAGGATTACTTTTTTTTTTTTAATTAAGGAAAATTTTCAATACGCACAATTTTTCCCCTGACAGATAAATGTATAATGTATGATCCCTCAGCTTGTCTGCATTCCACACAGGGTGAGCACTACACAGTAAAGGATGTGAGACTTCACGTCAAACCATTTCAAATCCTTCAACATCCATATCCGCTAGTCTAAAATTGAGCAGAAATAGAGGATGTATATCTACCCAAGGTGATAAGTATCTGGTTGTCTCTTCCACTCTGTTTTGTAATTTTACAGACACCCTACTGTGTGCAAACGTACACCAGCGCTCCGAGCACTGGGTTACCTGCGGGTGAACATTGCTTTGTGCCCAGTAGCTCTTCTCTGATTTGACATCAATACTTTAATTCCGAAGATAATTTATGCACATATAAATTACAAAGCTTTCTAAACAAATCTCACAAGACCAAAATAAATAAATAAATTAAAAAGAAAAGACTGAAAAAGTTGATTTGTAGCAGGTTCGATCATTCCTGCTCACATTTTGTATTTTTAATTTTTCAACTACCTGAATTATTTTTTTTTTTATTAAAAATTTGACTATTTCTAATTGAAAAAAAAAAGACTGGATATTTTTGCTATGGTTGTTAAAAAAACAAACAAAAAAAACAGCAATTAAAACATCTCTTACAGCACACAGTCTTTTTGCTTTTTCTTTTATTTTTTCTTTGTATTAGATTTCATTTTATGTTTTTTTTTTTTTTTTTTACATTTATACTTGAAGTGCACCAGAGACACCCCCACTGTCATGCTGTTTGCTAATTGGTGGGAGACAGGGAGCTTCCTGCTGTGTGTTCACAGCTTCTCTCTGCTTTGCCACCCCACCAGGTCTTTCACCATTGCTTCGCAGAACCTTGTAATTAACCCACAGCTAATTAACTACTTCTAATTACACCAGCACGCTGTTTCTATCACACCCTCAAAAACTAGGGAAATACTTTGGTGCAATATCAATTCTGCAGGGTATTGGATGTTAGATATGCTCTAATCTTGATTACGGAATCAGACTATCTTGTGAATAGGAGCAACTTGAAGTTCTGCTTTACTTCAATTTTAGAAAAAATAATTATGCTATCATATTTGACAGTGCTGTATAATGGATAGAACATGTTTAAGATTTTTTTTTTTACAGTTTATTAACAGGGAAAAATCAAGCAAAAATGATAAATTTAACATTTTATTTTTTTATTTTTTTGGGCCAGGATTTTAGTGTAAAATACTAACATTAAAAGCTGCAAAACTAAAACAATGTTGCCTACAGGGTACTTAAGCAACCTTAGATCATTATCTGCAAGATTTATTTTTTTCTGCAAGTTATACATTAGTTCTAGCACTAGTTTGATATATAAGGAAAAGTTCAATATTTAAAATATGTGAGATGTCTTATTTCTAGCAGAGCTATATTAGTTCTGCTATTTTTTTAAACAAATTCTCCAGGACATGCCAGTGAGCAGCCTCCTGTACAAGCACATGTAAACACACATGCCTCAGACTCAACACAGCGTTCGCTATTTCTGTTCCACAGACTGATAGCTCCCACTGAAGATCATTGATTTTACGGGAAGCCCTGTTTACAGGCTGAGTGCCATCGACCTGAGGTGACTTTTTTGCCTCCTGCAGTTGGAGCATCCTTATGTCTGCATTAGCAGAACAACAGAGTGAATAATTCCAAAACACAATAATAAACAATGTTTTTGATGGATATTTATTATTAGTGCAGTGTTGGGAAGGACATACATGGATCTAACATAAATATATCACATAATTTTTACAGTTTTGTTTTTTTTTTTATGTTTTTTGACATTCAATTCTGAATATGACCCTTTTACAGTAAAATAAGTTATTTTTATTTCTCACATTAGACAAATACATTTTTTGATAAATTTAAATACAAATACTCTTTCTTTCATTTAAACAATTTTATTAATGATGTGACATTTTAATTTTTTTTCTAGTCAGTCATTTGGTATATGAGTCAACCTTAGGACTACATTTGTACATTGAACAGTAAATATGTGCCTCAGAATCATGTCTTGTATTCAGATTAGACAAGCAGTAGTTTTGGATAGGAATGGATAGTTGGAAAAAAATCAATATAAATACTTGTTAGCAACCGTTTTCTTAATTTTGAGTGTTCTGCATTGTATTTACTGAACTACCTTAGGCATTAAAGTGTGCTTTTGTTAAAGAGTGCAATGCATGCATGTCTTTATTGGTGATTAGTTGGAACAAACCTCAGAGATAAACCCGGGCTTCACTCTGCCTGAGGACTACAATGGTTGCCCCATCAATGAGCATGTCCCTAGTGCAACATCAAAAGCCTTCCCCTGCTTTATCAATAAGAACCCTTCCTTCCCACATCTTCCTGTAACTTGCTTAGCGTTCACACCATTGATTTTCCAATAAGCGCCCCTTACCCTGCGGTGGCTGTCCAGGCTCTGGGATGGCTCAGAGACCAGATACGGCCATTCTACATCACTGAGGAACAACTGTGTTAGACATTCTTAAGGCATATTAGTCAGTTTTTTTGTTTTTACATTTTAAAGATAAGGGACCTCTTATTGCTTACATGTGAGTGGATAGAAGTAAGAATTTGGGTCCTGTCCTTCTTATAGCTTTTGTGATTTAAATCAGACTTCATTCCCATATGGCAATCTGGAATGCAAGGTCCTCTGAAGGCAAGGCCAAAGCGTCGGCACAGGTGATTAGGGATGCCTGCATTAGACTTCTTTCTCATTCAACTCATCCCTTGGTTAACTGGTGAAACACACCTGATGAAAAAACACAAATAATTTTTTTTCCTCATGTTGCATTCTCACCTAATGACATACAACCTCTCTTAATGTTCATTATAACCAAGGCCTTTTCAAAAGGTTTAACCTCATCTGTAGAGGGAGGTTGTGGAGTATAGCTTTTTTTTTTTTTTATTTTGAGAGAGAGAGAGGTAACCCTGGCAGAGTCTTTGAAGGCAAGTGGCAGCAGAGTGTGAATTCTACCGTCAGGATCTTTGCATCTGCTTTAGATCAGCTCAGGAATCCATTCTTTTCTTCCTTGTGATTATCTCATATTGTCAGCTGAGGCTTGTTTTGGCTGCACACAGGCTACCTTTTGTCAACTCAGTGGGCCCACATTCTGAAATACAATTCAACATAACACCAGGGGTCAGGGCTTAATCACTAGTTGTAGTGTTAGTATGCCAAAGAACGGTTTTATTTATACATTCTTTGTTATATATCTGTACTTAATAATACTCAGTAGTAGTCACCTTCAGCAGGCAGTTCCTTCATTTTGATTTGTGGTTATTAACGCAGTCAGCAGTCAGAGAAATCAGCCTCCTCCACTTCCCCTCTATTTGGACTGCGTCTCTTTGTCTGTCTCCTGTACTTGTTTAGTGCCTCCCTGAGATTAAAGCTTTTCCTGCTTTAAACAGGTGTCACTGAGTCAGGCAGACATTCAAGAGACAAACAGTTTTATATCAGTTGGCCCATCTGCGACTTTCCGACTCCAGACAATCCCATTGCTCATCACTGCAGGTTATTGAATTACAACATCTTGATTTTAAAGGGCAATCCTGTTTTCTGTAAGCAGTGGACACACCAAGCTAACTCAGAGCTCCAACTCTGATCAAAAGCCATTGTGTTATCCTGTCTACCACTGATTGCATGTGGTTTCTTAGAGCTGTAATAGGGACTGATGACGACACTTGCTTAACCCACACTGCACTCTGGTTGTTCACACTCATCGAGGCCAAGAGGGGATCATTGTTAACTCAAAGTTGGAATTGCTAGTTGTGCATATGAGCTCAGTTATCAGTTACAGTCAAAACCATTATTGCAATTTGGTGAAAATTAGCTGTTTGATGGGAGGAAGTGTAACATATTCCATGCTCACATAGAGCTGTTTTCTACTGAAACAGTCCGTTAAGTCAATCCTCTGTATTCAATTTGTTCATTGAGTTTTTCACATTTTGTTTCATTGCTTTTAGTTTAAAGAATCACTGTGTTTGATGTGGCTTTTATTTTTCTTGCTACAATCTTTCAGCCCTCTGTCCGTGTGTGTGTGTGTGTGTGTGTGTGTGTGTGTGTGTGTGTGTGTGAAATGGCTGTTGAGCTCATAGCCTCTTATTAATGGAGCAGATAATACATACAGACCAGCAGAGCTGGCAACCTCTCACTCAATATGGTACCCATCTTTAAATCATGTCTGGCTGTATAAAGCAATTTTAGTAATAGGCCAAACTGTGTGATGTCTTCAATATCTCATTATGTTATATGAAAAGTAAGACAAAGGTTTTTAAGGTTAGCTAGCACCCCCTACATTTACTATTAGATTAGTGTGTACATTTTATTATATTTAACTACATTGTTTTTTATTAATTCATTTGTTTATCTGTTTATTTGTTTGAATACTATTGATTTGTAAAAAATAATTCTTTACCATGGTTGCATTTTTTATTTATGTGATTTTGATTCAACCAATCTTCTATTATCTTAAAAATATAGGATAAATAATAAAGCACATTTTAAAAAAGGGATGTACATACTTTTTGTAGCAGAGATTTTAGGTTGAAGAGGTCTCAGGTATTTGGTGTGGGAGGAAAGTTTCATCAGACATTCATGAAGAAGCAGACAGACATTATCAATCGTTGCTCTCCTTCAGTGGTTAATATGTTAGACTGTGGGTGTAGACTCCATTCTGATCACAGCTTAAATTTGCATCTCTAAGAAAATAAGTAAATAAATCAAGTGCAAGCAGTAAATGTCCTAATCAACCGGGACATGGCAGTGAGCTGGTGCCGGGAAACTTTACTCATGTAATATTCAGCACTGGTGGGTTAAAGGGCAGCCCAGAGTTATTGGCTTCAGCCCGATTGCCCCCTTTAATCAATGTTGGCTGCATCCCTTTAATAAAATTATTAGCTCAGCAGTATCTTGCGCTATCATTTTATCTCTTCTGCACTCTAAATTGCAGCCTGTGTTGGGCCTCTCAGATGCTTGGGGCATGGTCAGCTCCCGAAAGCTCAGCTCCCATTTATTATTTCAGAGGCAGATGATGACTAGAGTGTTTGAAAGTAGGCTAAGCGTAGAGGTTATTGGATGCAAAGATCTAAACACAGCTGCAATGAAGTCCCATCCCAGCTTATATATTTTCAGCTCCTAGAAAATGCTGCTTTTTATTGCTCATCTTAGAGTTCAGACATATTTATCTCAATACTGCGAACACGATATATTTTTCTGAGATGAGTTCAATTTAAGTTTGAGTAATAACAGTAAAACTGTTCAAGGATATTTTCTAACAACACATTTTCACTTCTTCTAGTTATGTAAATGTGTGATGTGCTGATGGGTGGCTTCTCAATATCTAATTATCTCACAAGGAATATATTTGATCGGTTTAGTTAGTCTGACTACGAGTTAATTAAAAAACGGATGTAGGATTTGCACAATATAAGATTAAGGGTGTTGTTTGGAAGGTGAAGATGAAAGATGGTACTTTTGTGATATGGCTGGAAGATGAATCATGGACAGCTTATTAGTGCTTGTCTCAGGTATTGTGTTTAAGTGCCTAATCTAGTGTAATGAGAATGGTGTCATTTTTCCAATTATATCTCAAAGTTTTTCTCTCATCAAGTGCATCATGCATTTGATTTTCTGTTTTAAGGGTTTTAAACACCCAACTCCATTTATAATTTAAATGTTTGTTTTTTCACAGTAGACAGTAATATTTTGAAGGTATAGGCATTTGTTACCAAATTTGACTTACTTTGGTTAATAATGAGTTCTGCATGTGCTCGTGTGCAGTTTCTACAATACAGTAACCTCTTTTATGTATCTTTGCAGGCCTGGATGCGATGAATGCCTCATGTAGGCATCAGCATGGACAGCTGTGAGTCTCCCGTGGTTTCTGGGACAGAGGATGGGCTCAGCTCCTCCCAGCAGCAACAAGCGCCACAGTCCTGGAAAGATCACTCAAGCTCACAGCTTACTTGCACCAACCAGGCCCCATCCCTGGATGCCCTGTCTCTCTCCGCTTCTTACCTATCTCAACCCCAAAACTCCATTGCACCTCATGACGGGGTGAGAGAACTACAGTCCCAGCAGGAGCAGTCAAAACTGACGTTACCCCAGGCCCACAGAAATAGCTCTCCCTTAGGCCAGCTGCATCCCAGAAGAGAGGTGCTTGAGGAAGTGGAGCAGGAGGGAGTGAGCTGTGGAGAAGAGGACGAATCTGAGGACTTGGATGAAATGGAGATTGACAGCTGTTTCCCAAGTCTTCAGCCCTTTCCTGGGGTGCCAATAGCATCAGGTGGAGGAGGCATGCCCACTCTTTTGCGACACCAACCCACGCAACAGCAGGGACCACCTGAGAGTGGGAGTGAGGAAGGAGAGGAGGAAGAGGAAGAGGAGAGCAGTGACGTGGAAAACCTGGCTGGAGAGATAGTCTATCAGCCAGATGGCTCAGCCTACATCGTGGAGAGCCTCAGTCAGTTGATCCAAAGTAGTGGAGGTATGGTACCCAGCCTGCTTCCTACAAACACTCTCACAAGTGGGAGTAAATTGGGAGAACCTGCTGGGACGTCATCCTCAGTATACCCACAGATCATCAACACTTTCCACATAGCCTCGTCTTTTGGGAAGTGGTTTGGTAATTCAGACCAAGATTTTCCCAATACCTCAACAATGGCAGGCCTCAGCCCTGTCCTGCACAGTTTTCGTGTCTTTGATGTGCGGCACAAAAGCAACAAGGATTACCTGAACAGCGATGGGTCTGCCAAGAAGTCCTGTGTATCCAAAGATGTTCCCAACAATGTGGATTTTTCCAAATTTGATGGGCTAGCCCTATATGGCAAGGGTAAACCCATTCTAATGTGTTTTCTCTGCAAGTTGTCCTTTGGCTATGCTCGTTCTTTTGCCACTCATGCCGTCCACGATCACCGCATGACACTGTGTGAGGACGAACGGCAGCTATTAGGAGACAAGCATGCCTCTGCTATCATCCAAGGCATTGGGAAGGACAAAGAACCTCTTATTAGTTTCCTGGAACCAAAAACTAAGAGCAGTCCTCTGCCACCTACTCTGCTCTCTATGAACTCTGGGCAGAGCTTCTATGGCACATTTAGTGGTGTCCATCTTGAGCCTGGAAGCAGTAGTGGGGGCAGTGAGACCCTCCTGAACAAAGACTCAGACTCTGGCCTCCAGCAACAGCAGCACCAACAAACTCCACTTGGCTCAGTCCTCTCTTTAGGTGGGCTGAATATTTCCAAAGCGTCCACTCTCACCTCATCCTCAGGCTCTGCCAAAGACTCCAGTGCCCTGCCCAAACAAGGAGGGAGAACCGAGGAGCCTACAGGGAAAAATTTGTCATGCAAGGGAGAAGATGGGAGTACGGAAGGACATGAAAGCAATGCTCAACTATCCAACCAGTTGGGGGGCTCAGAAGAGGAGGAACTGTTATTAGGGGAAGAAGAAGATGAGGTAGAGGCAGAAAGCACCACAGTGGCCTGTGGTGGTACAAGTAGCAGTGATGGGTGTGAGGTGGGGGAACCAGCTGTCTCAAACCAAAGCAATTCCAAATCTCCTTTATTAATGCCTAGTAGCACTCTCCAGCCTTCTGTCTGCTCTTCTGCAGTCAGTTCCACACTCAACAGCAAAGCCCTTGCTTCCATTTCCTCCTCTGTCAAGGAAGAGGGTTTAGCTGCAGATGGTGGAGGGAGAACCTCAGAGCTCCCTCTGAGCTTTAACTGCCAGGGATCAACTGTTCCCATGGCAAATGCGGCAGCTGCCGTCAGAAGGAGCGAGGATGACACTGCTGGCACTTCCTCCTCGCCTCTGTCCATCAATGCTGCTGCTGATGAAAGTGCCAATCGAGATAGTGCCACAGCTCCAGAACCAAATGATTCCCCAGCAGAAGGAGAGGAGGAAAATGGAGCCCTTTTGCATCATCACCACATGCACCACCATCATCATCATCTCCACCCTTCATCTCATGGTCACTCCCTCTCTCTCCAAGGGGGCTCCTGTGACATCACAGGAATGGGTGAGTGTTCACAAAACCATGGCTCTGGTGGGAGTGGAGGAAGTGGGGTTGAGTGCCCTAAATGTGACACAGTTTTGGGCTCCTCACGCTCCTTAGGTGGTCATATGACCATGATGCATTCACGCAATTCATGCAAGACATTAAAGTGTCCCAAATGCAATTGGCATTATAAGTACCAGCAGACATTAGAGGCTCATATGAAAGAGAAGCACCCAGACTCTGGAGGCTCCTGCGTTTACTGCAGCAGTGGTCAGAGTCATCCTCGTCTGGCTCGTGGAGAAAGCTATACCTGTGGTTACAAGCCCTTCCGGTGTGAGGTATGTAGCCGTGGCTTTGCTCAATATTTGTAGTGTTGTAAAGATGTTTTTTTTTAATGTATATAATATCTAAAATAGTATTTTGTGTCCCATAACTTTGTTGCAGTTTTTTAAAAAAAATGCTTTTTTCAGGTGTGTAACTACTCTACAACAACGAAGGGCAACCTAAGTATCCACATGCAATCGGATAAACACCTAAACAACATGCAGACACTGCAAAACGGAGGCTCCATTGGCTCTGCACAGGAGCAGGTCTTTGGACATACCCAAGGAGGGGTGGTGGCTGTGCCCTCAGTGACCCAGGCCAGTAGCCATCACACTACCCACCACCATCCAACACAGGCCTCCCCCCACATGTCTGTTCCATGTGGAGCCCCCTCACCAACCAAGCCGAAAAGCAAACCTACTTGGCGGTGTGAGGTTTGTGACTATGAGACGAACGTTGCTCGGAATCTACGCATACACATGACCAGTGAGAAGCACATGCACAACATGATGCTCCTCCAGCAGAACGTGACTCAGATGCAACATGGACGACTTGGCTTGGGAGCCATGCCATCACCATCTGAAGCTGAGCTTTATCAATATTATTTGACGCAGAATTTGAGCCTTCCACCAGGCCTCAAGATAGACCCATCTGGACCTGAGGCCCAGTTTTTAATGGGGAGCTTTCACCTAGATCCAAGCATGGCTGCTTTGGCCCCTGCTATTGGTAAGTGACTCTCTTGATTTTAAAATATCCCCAAGTTTAAAAAAAAGTAACAAATGAACAAGTGGTGATCTACAAATTCATACCTTGTCTTTCTCCACTTTTTACCCTTATGACTGCTGAATTTTAACAGTTCTCTATTTTTTTCACACTTAACTATTGCAACTCTATTTTTTAATGATCAAATAATAAAGGTGTACCATCATTGTAGGCATAGCAAGGTATTTTAGGAACTAGTTACAACTTCACACTTTGTACAGACTTGTCTTCCAACTGTCTCCTGTTAGAAGACGTAAATACAAATTTATTGGTGTGAGTAACTCTTTTACTCTCTTGTGCAATTTTGTTTATTTTGTGAGGTGAGTTGCAATAAACTTGCTTCAAGGAAGACAATGATTACACAGTCTTGACTCGTAAAATGCAGTGGTATTATCCATGGTAACAATAAAGAATGTTTAAAACTGTCATAAACAAACAATCTGCAATGATATTGTTTGCACAATATCATGTATAAGGCCCTGTAAATGTTGTCAGAGTCAATCGTTTCAAAGAAATCTCAGACAAAACAACAAAGTGACCGTTTCGCTTTTGTTAATGTCTTTTATGTTTGTATTGCTAACGACTTTAAAAAATGTTTAAAACCTACTAATCCTCAGTCCCAGGACTCAGCTGCTGCACTGAAAGGTCGAAATGAGATGATGACCAAGAGAAGTAGAGAAAAGGATTTGGAGGGTGGAGGTATTTTTAGTTACTTGTGTTGTAGTTTTTTAACTATATATATATTTTTTTATCTTTCCTCTGTGTTGCAGTAAACCTTGACAAAACATTTGTTCAGTTAAAACAACGATTTTTTAAAAAGCAATTATAAAAAAGGTAATTTGTAAACGTGCAAGCAATCTATTGATCTAGATATAAATGTGAATGGTTTGATATAAAGTATATTCGTTTTCAGTGTTATGGCTTCAATATTGAAAAACTTCTGTGAAAACAGGCGCAGTACTTCGATTCACAGCTGTGGCCTAATGATCTACAACCAAATTTATTGGGAAGCAGAATCCTTATGGTAAATCAATGCATCTGTATAGTTATGGAGCATAAAGCCAAGGATGAATAGGTGGGATGAGGTGAAGAACAGTACAGATCTAGGACAGTGTGTGAGCATGTGGGTTTATCTCTGTTTGTGTGAGTGAGCATAGGGAGCTCCGACTGCGTATCTGGTTCTGTGAGTGATTTCACGGGACTTCTCAAAGGTCTCACTCTCCTGGCTATAAAAGCCCAGGTAATGGAGAAAAGTCCAAGACCAGCCTGCCTACTGCAGCAATAAATAAAAAAGAACTGCTGGAATTAATTCAGTGTAAAGCCAGGCCAGGTCAAGCCATCATGCTCAGTCTGGACAGTGAAAGATTAAAGAACAGTAAGTAAAGACAAAAGTGCCACCTCTTGCCTCATTTATTTAGCATTCGTTTTTAAAGGTAGCCTTCATAGACTGAATAGGCATTAGGCATATTGTGGTGTCGCAGCACATGGGTCTACTGTGCTCCCACCCTCACACCACAATGTACAAAGACAATTTATTCACTTATGTGTTTTACTTTTCATTGTTTTCATACAGCATGTTTAACCCAGTATCAAAGCCAATGTAGCATTCTACCAAATACTCTTGTCTACTCCTTCCCTCTTTCTTTTTGTTTCACTTGTAGGTGGAGAAATCCCTATGGATGTGCGCCTTGGCAGTGGGCAGTTGGTGTCTGAGGAACTGATGACCCTAGGTGAAAGTCTATCACAAACCACAGATCCCTCCCTGAAGCTCTTTCAGTGTGCAGTGTGCAACCGTTTTACCACTGACAACCTGGATGTGCTCGGCATGCATATGGGAGCTGAACGCAGCTTGCCGGAGGAGGAGTGGCGTGCTGTGGTGGGAGACTCTCATCAGTGCAAGTTGTGCCACTACACCACTCAGCTCAAGGCCAACTTCCAGCTGCACTGCAAAACGGACAAACACGTGCAGAAGTACCAGCTTGTGGCCCACATCAAAGAAGGGGGCAAAGGCAATGAGTGGCGTCTGAAATGTGTGGCCATAGGCAATCCAGTGCACCTGAAGTGTAACGCCTGTGACTACTACACCAACAGTCTGGAAAAACTGAGACTGCATACTGTCAATTCCCGCCATGAAGCAAGCCTCAAACTGTATAAGGTAAGTGGTCTGCCACTTCTCGTATCACACCCACCACTTAGCCTTATTTTGACAAAGCATCACAATATACACAAGGGAAACACTGGGCATGCACAATGACAATCTGTCAGTTGCAAATATTTGTGATAAAAAAAGATTATTTTATTGATCACAATGCTTATTTTACTCATTTACTTGAGGCCTAAAAATAACACGAATCCACCATTTGGGTTAATTAATTGTAATTGATTAAATGTCTTAGAATTTTAATTCCTCTGCTAACTTCATATTTCCCCACAACACTCAGAGAATGACTCAGTGCTCTACATACTTTTAGCTATTTTTACAGGTTTATAGTGATAGTTTTGTTGTGTTGATGTCATATGCCACCATGAGAAGAACATGGCAGTACACGCTGGTTTGGAAGCTTCAGACTAAATCACTAGGAGACGAATGAAGAAGTGTTAGGAGACAGAGGTTTGGTGCTAATACTCCTCTGAGCGGGAAGGGCTGAATTGTTCTCGACAGCCGTATTGATTTTTGCTGGACTTGGAGCTTCACCTTCTCCTCTAATCATTCCATAATAGCCAGTGGATGAACACTCTCCGAACAAATGGCCATAAATCTAACAGGCCTGATTCCACTTAGGTGCCTATCCTGTATGTCTGCGGCTTTGGCTAGTCTGCGCTTAACCTAGACTGGCCTCGTTGCGTGCGCCGGGGGGGGGGGGGGGGGGGGGGGGGGGGGGGGG
>JARVJO010000164.1:2873907-2892007 GCA_031762555.1 Cynodonichthys magdalenae | reverse complement strand
TTAATATTGTTTATTCTTTTTAATTTCCATGATGACAGCTCTGCCTCCCCTGCCTCTAGTGACCGCACGTCACTGGTTGAGCTGTTGGAATGATCTGACCCATAAGGGCTTCCTGTGCAGCATCAGTGAAAATGAGAACTCTGGGGGCTATTAAAGTTTGAACATGAAATTGTGATATCTGGAATGCAAATATTTATTCAAATGATCAATGTTTAATTTGCATCTTGAAAGCTGCGAGGGAGGAAAAAAAATTCTAATTAGTTTTGTAAAGCAAAATATTGTATTTGTTTGTATTTTACAAGAAGGGATGTATTCATTTTCCAGTTTCATGTCCCTGTACGGCCAAAATATATTTTTCTGTCTCTTTCCGTTTCTGAATAAAAAAAACAAAAAAACAAACACACTCGTTTCAAACATAATAATCAGTTGTTGTAATTGTCATATCTTTGGCTTTTGATAGATAGTCCAGAAAGGTTCGTTTTACTGTTTATCAATCTCAAACTTCCCAGAATGTAGTGAACTGAAACAGACTTCTACCTCAGGCTATTGCCTCAACAGTTGAAACTGCTGAAATAAAGAGACACAAACTAACAGATGTACAAGACATGAAATTATAATGAAAAATTTGCTATTTTAGGACAGGCTGTTTGTAATGTCATGTCATTTTTTTCCCTACGAATCAAATGAGGCTTATCATTCAATTTTCCTCCATTTACAACCTCTTTTGGAGGCTCAGTTTCAAGTCTTTAACAAGTTGAGTGGAAAGGTTTGAAATAATTTGACAATAAACTACTTTGGTATTTAGTATTGTTTAATTAAAATATATATATAAAAAAAAAATTCTTTTTAGGTCAGAATTTTGTAACTGGGGGATCTGTTGTAGCTGAGACCTGCGACCATAATTTCTGGATAACAAAAAGTAGGGAAAGCATACAGAGTAAAATATATTATCCTAAATTATTACTGAAGGATGGAGAGAGTTATAGCAGAATACTAACCAAAATCAGTAGTTAGGAGATCAGCTGTTCCATCTGGAAGGGAGGTTGAGGCTTTTTAAATGAGAGATCCAGCATCAGCGTATTCCCAGTATTCAACTTAACTTTTAAATCATTAAACATGATGAAGCCATCTCCACAAAGTCAGAGGTTTATATACGAAAATCAAACATCATCTGCCATCTCTGATCAGACCCAACAGCCATCAGGCCAGGGTTACCAAGGCAGAACAGGAAAAGCCATTAACTGCCAATCACTGCATCGATCGACAAACCAGTCCACCACCTCTCTTCTACCCCCCACCCACCCTTGCCCACAGACACACAAGCACACTTCACCAGCTTTTACTGTACTGTAGACATATGCATGGACACAAGGCTTGGTTTTTGTGCACAACATGGCTGTATCATTTGGTCTGGTTTGTCCCTTTCCTGCTTAAAGCATCTTATCTTCTGAATTATCTGGAGTCTAGATTGCAGGATCAACATGCTGCACAGTTTAGATAATCACATTCTGACTCTCTTTTTCTTGTTGAGGATCTAAAAAGGTAACATGTATTTGAAGGACAATTAAGATATAGTTAAAATGTATTTTTGCCTGACCATTGCTTTGTTGTTGTCTCATTAGTGAGATGCATTTTAGAAAAGTCCATTTCTTCTCTATTTTGATTGAACTCCATCTATCCACATTTTTGGAATCAACTTTTAGATAAAAACAAACTAATAGAGTCAGTGAAGGGCAAAAAGGAAAGAAGATTGATTTTTTTCCTTCTTTATTTTCAGTGCTACGGCTAGAACTGAGGGTCATTAGAAGAATATTTTCCTACTTCCCAGTTTAATAGAGATGCTGTATATCAGAGTGATCTGGATCAAAGGTCAGGGCAGGGGGGAGCAATTAAAGCATATGGATCCAGAAGCTTGGAGCCTGTGTTGTAGGCAGAAACAGATAGGTGAGCTAAAAGAGATGCAGCGGACATATGTATTGAACTTGGCTGTATTAATTTATTGAACTTTGTTACTGAAAACCTAATAATGCATTAGTCCCGTGCATGAATTTGGCCGGTGCCATATCCACTCTCGCATAATGCAAATTTGTTCTCAACAAAGCTTTCACCCCATCCGCTAGTATTCATAAGTTTCCACAAGTTAAACCAGAGATGAGTGATGTTGCCATTATTTTAAAGTTTCTTTTTTATTCAGACCAAATTTGCCCCCATTATAGTTACTTGGTTTGGTTAGGTCAGCCCTCTCTGGGGTTACAATAGGCAGGAACAGACCAGATATGATGGATGTGGCCTGGGGCCTATGTGCTCGCTCTGTGTCTGTGGTGGCCTCATCTACACATCAGCCACATGGAGGAGGGAGGGAAAGGAAGGCAGAAATACAAACAAGACCAGCCATTTCTTTATTCTGCTCATAAATATTTGGGCAGCTGATTTATAAGCAGAAATCAGAAAAAGAGATCAAAGTGAGCTCTGCTTATACATACAACTGAAGCTTTTTTAATCACAATGCACACTGTCCTCATACCTATAAAAAACAAACAAAAAAAAACATTATTTCATAAGGTGTTCAAAAGAACTGAATGACCACGAACACTATTGGGCTCAGTTTTCACCAGAGTGATAGAGTGGTTCACCATCTAGGTTTCTCAAACACAAGAAAAACATCATTATCCCTCTTTATACACACACACACACACACACACACACATATATATATATACTCAGCACAAAATGTGAGGAAATTTGTGTTTTGTAGATTTCTTTGTTGTAACAATGTTTCCTGGCAATAAATATTATATCGTTAGAAAGCCTTTTAATTTCCCTTCAAAATGGTGCCACGTTGTTAGGAACATGCATTTATGGGATGAGCAGTAGAACTGATGTGGGTTGTGCATATGAAAACATTGTCAAATCTTTTCTGCCATTGCTAAACAGTTTATTTTACTGTTGCTATAAACTTGTTTTGAGCTTCTGGTAGCCTCACGTGCTACCAATCATATTATCTATGTATATATATATATATATATATATATATATATATATATATATATCAAGACAGACCACCTTCCATCTATTGAATCACATATTCAAATCCATCCCAACCTGCCCCAATAGTCAGCCCCTCCTTTCAGTGTTGTCCTTGTGCAAGTGAAAGGCAGCAAAAATTGTTCTTTTCTGTTTCTATCTCAGTCCCTGATTAATAACTCTTACTGCTGGCAGATGCATAAGACAGCCATGAAGATAGTGGTCCAGTGACCTCTTTGGGAGGGAGAATAGCGTGGATAATGGGACAGAAAAGAAAGCTTTTTTTCTATGGAAATGCCCTTCTTTTGTCCACAAACAGGACAGGGTGTGATCATGGTGTGGGAGAGGCGAATAGGGAGAGTTGTTGCTAAAAACTTTGTCCACTCCTTAAAATACCCTATACCCTATCAACTTTTTAAAAGATTGTTTACTATGAGTGCTTACATGGGTTTTCTCCGGGTACTCATGTTTCCCCCACCCCTATAAACATGTACAATAGGTTGCATCCAGACCCTGGCCTCCCTTGAAAAAGAGATCTGAGATCTCAATGGGACTTGCCTGGTTAACTAACAGTAAATAAATAAATAAATAAACTGTGGTGACATACCTCATCTGAAAAAGGCATTTGTTATTTAAGAAATTTAATTAATTGTATGATTTTTTTTGTTTGTGTTCTTATACCACCTTCTCTTTTACTGTAACATGAGATGATTGCACTAGCTTTTACAGCCTTGAGGTGAGTCACATGCTTCCCGACCCCATCTTCATATATGAACAGTTTATGTATAATAGGTAAATCTGTTGAAATAGCATCGTAGGAGAGTGTTAAACGCTCAGTATGGTCGATCAGCAGTAAAACGGTCAAGTCATGTATTCATGTAGTTGTTCGTCGTTCGTTTATTCACACGGCTTTTATAGCTCCTGAGAAACACCGTGCCGAGCTCCTGAGAAATCCTTCCCACTGTGGGATATGTCACTGCACAGGGTTTCTTCATACTGGAGTCTACACTCCAGGAATAAAAGAAACATAAACTCAGATACCTGACGTTATTTGTCCACAAATCTGTCCAGGTTAAAGCGCCATAGTTTCTGGCAGACAGATTCCTCCATGCACAATGTCTGGTTTATCTCCATCCAGTTTTTGGCCGTTTCACCATTTTTAGAAATGTCTGCTTCCAGGTGGAACAGTCAGATACTGGAAGCGAGTATTTGAAGCAAAATACAGTGTCCAAGCACTTTTACCATAAATTGACACTCCCATGACCTTCTGACCAATCACACAGAAAATTCTCATGGGTGAAAAGTTCGGCCGGTGGGTTGTGACGAGAAGTGGTGGTAGACTCCAAGCTGAGAGCAAATTGACGCAATTTTTGTCACGAAGCTGCGACAATCCGATCTGATTTCAGCAATCAGAGGGAGCATACTGGATGCTTTAGTGAGAGCAGGCTGCAGAAAGTCTTATGCCTGGTGTGTCTGTTCTTGTGTGCAGTGAGTTCAAAGTCCTGCTGAACATCATAGAGCTGATGCTGAGTGAGGCTGACTAGCTGCAGCCTGTGGTCTGGGGAAGGGTTACTGAATTATTACTGATAGTTTCAGGAATAACTGTCCGACCACATGACTGGGGAATATTAATCATTTATTTGATTGTCTGCATGTGCTGATTAATCAATTTGAGTGGGATCTGCAGGATTAACTACTTTATTATTCCCCTGTAGGAACAGGTAAGAAATAAGACTATAAAATATCTTATTTCATTCATCATTTATTTTTAGATCCGTATGGAAGATGGAAGATAAAAAACTGAGGTGAAATTAGCCAGAAAAGCAACACAAGGGAACTGTTGAGAGGACATGAGATTTAAAAAAAAAAAAAAAATGTTACTGGGAAGTAAGTTGAGTACTTCTGAAGTTGGGGGATGGGACACAGCTTTTTAACTTAAAAAATGTCACTGAAAAAAATGTTAAGCAGCTGGGAGGGAGATAGTGGAGAGAAAAAGGGGGCGGAGAGACACGAGGAACAGGAAGTTGATGGGAAAGTGATAGCTGTCTCCACCTGGAGTAAAGCCTGAGCTGTGTGCTAAGAGGGGAGACAAAGCAAGCAAAAGAAGAAAGCTGCTGCAGTTGAGACCTTTACTGTGCTCTGATTTAGGTAAGTTTGGCTCTCACGCCATGTGTAGCTACTTCAACTTATCCAACAAAGGCACTTTTTCCTGTTTACCCCACTCACTATCTATTCAGTATATAAATTCTCAATCTGCCAACTGTTTAATGTGTTATGTCATGTGGTAATGCCTTTGATTCCAACATGCCTCCGTTTGTAAATACAAGAGGCACTCAAAAGGCTGTGGTTTCTTTACAAGCATGGCGCCCCCGGCACTTTGGTTGGGAATGCATTGAGAGGGAGCAGGATTGAAAGAGTAAGGGAGGGAGCGAGAGGTGGTTAGAAACTGTATACACTTCCCGTTGCTCCTCTGCCAACCCCTTTCTCTGCTGCCTCTGGTTGCGCAGGCAGCCAGTGAGCAAGAAATGTGAGGAGGAGGAGTATGTCCTCCTTCCTGGCTAAACACGGCACCCTAATTATGCACTTTTCAGCAGGTTTTACCTTTAACACTTTCCTCCCGGGGTTGAGATTAGTGCTCACCATGCTTGATTTACTGCACAATTACTGAACAAGAGCTCTGCCTGATCAATAAACAGGAAGAGGAAAAGTGGTAGTCTTTGAAGTATAGTTTCAGATTTTTTGCACGATTGAGCAGTGTATATTGTGTGGCAGCTGAGGGTGGCTTGGCTGCAATGCCAGCCTATAAAATAAATATTCTATTAGCTGTCTTTTTGCTTTGCTAGCTTTTGTACAACTCTAATAGTGCTCAGTATGGCAGAAAATGACAGTTTGCAAAAATACAACAAAAAACTTATTCTTCCAAAACCCAAAGTTTCTAAGAATGACTTTTTCACACAAGTTGGACAAAAGAAAACGAAAAGCTCTTGCATTGTTTTGTCTTGTATATGATGTCCTGACAGCCGGTCCAGTGACCTCTGTGATGACACTTTCTACAGACATGAAAGGTTGTATTTGGGAAGCATCAGTCTATCAGGTTTTCCGAGGCCTGTAAGGCTTTGTACCAGTGTGACAATTCAATTCAAAAATATTTTTTTGATCCCAAAGGGAAAATTAGTTAATTAATTAATTGACAAAGCAACAGGGCTCTTCCATTTACCCATTTTTGTTGTTGTTTTTTTTGTTTTTGTTTTGTCTTTTGTAATGACAACTATATATTTGCAGTAATTATTCAGAATTGTAACACCAATAAATTGACCGGCCGATCAATCAGCCCCGATTTCCTTAATTTTAGAAGACGATCGATCGGCAGATCCAAACATGAGAAACCAATCTTATCGATCTCATCTACCTCCATAAAGGTCTGAAAATCAGCCATTTTCCCATTTTGCTCTGCTGTTAGAGGACTGTTTTCCAGTTAAAACAAGTTTGTAATGGGTATTGTTCACTGTTCTTCAATAAAATAAGATTGGAAGATTGAATATGTATTGTGACCTTATAACACCCGACAGTGTCAGTTCCAAAAATAATCGGAACCGGACAGTCAGAATAGGCATGTCAGGCTTTTTAAAAATCTGTGGTAGGTGATTGACGATTGGCCAGAAAACTGCAATCAGTGCACCCCTAATTGGAACTGATGAACCTTATGTGTTTTTATCCTTAATGGATCACACAAATTAATAAGCACTTTTGTTTTGTTTTAATTGACATTGTTTAGGTCTGCAACACTACCCCTATAAAGAAAACTGTCAGCAAGGCCACAGATATTAAAATTAGAACATATGTTCATGTAAAAAGTGGTGGGTGGAAGGCACAACATGGAGCACCAGTTCAAAATAATATATTTGTGTGTCTTTGTCATAATTCTATTACTTCAGATCAGATTTAACAACTTTAAGACATGAAACATCTAGCAAAAGAACAAAAAGAAAATATTTAAAACATTTCTAGTAACCTGATTAGTATTTTTCAAGCTAAAATTCATTTTAAATGTGAAAGTTTTACTCAGTTTGAAGCTTTTTAGATGGCAGGTATAGAAGAGGTAACAGGTGAAAGAGTGGGTGTTCGCAGTACGAACTACTTGAAGAACCCTCAACAGCAGTTTCACTCCAGCAAAGTACTCCATGTTCTATGCAAATAAGCCCACATACAGACCTGCTCTGTATATTCACCTCCACTCGACCCCACTCATTAATTTTCATTTTAAGAAGAAGACCTCTCAAAGGATACGTTGCTCCTTTTGTCAGGGTTGTGCTACTAATAAAGATAGCTGCATAAGACTGGGTTAAATATTGACACTGGTTGTGCACATCATCACCATTCTTAATTAGCTGGTGTCTGTGTGAGAGAAATGGATGAAAAACTAAGCATGTCCCTTTTATGAAATTTGCAAACGCTCTCTCCCCCAAAAACATGTTTCAATGAATTTTACATAAGAAAAGAATACAGGATAGTCAGAAAACATACAGTATTACAGCTATCACGGCCTCATTGCATAGCCTGAAGCTGCAACCAATTATGTGTTAATGAAATATTTACACTACCAAACTGAGAACGCCAGGGGTGAAAACTAGATAATACAAGCCTGAGGAAGCTGGATTTTGTGTTTTCTTTTTTGCTGTTATGAATGTGTAAAGGTGGAACAGGAGATGTGTGAGTGGCAAAAGGTTTGTGAGGAAGAATGTGGGCTCACCACATTAAGAAAGTTTTTGGTTTCCCCCTACAATGTGGAAACATGTCACTAAGTAGTCAATAAAGTTGAAAGTGGACAAGTTTTACCTCTCTAGTCCTTGATTTCAGTCGGTTTGCTCCCTCCGAGTGGTTTTGCTGTGGATCTGCATTCACTGCAGAGCATGGTGTTTGTTCTCAAGGACTAATTGTGTTTGGGTAATGTTCCTGCTCTGAATTTAATTCTCACTGACTGCATTAATCATTACAAGTGGTGTTTGCTTGTATCTTAATCCAGCACCTTTCCATCCTGCAATTCGCCATCTCTCTTACTTTCACTTCCAGGGCTCATTCTCCTTGCCCTCTCCAAGCTCTCCTTCACTCCTTGACTCCATCTAACAAGCTTTCTGCTTTTCACATTCAGAATGCCACCACAAGACCTGGCTTATATTGTCTGGCTGGCAAGTGACAAATAATAGGCAGTGAGGTGTAAAAGATGATTGTTAGCTGTGTGGCTGCTATGCTGCCTCTGCCTTCACCACATCACTGACCCTGGAAAACCGCCATGTCAGCCTATCTGTTCTTGTATAGCATGCACACTCAAGTACAGTGAAATTTCTTAATATTAGATTTAGAAAAAATATATATTTTTTGAGCTTTGCATTTTGTACTAGGGGTGGAGAGAACAAGTTTAAATCTTTTAATATAACTGCCTTTTATTCTATGAATTAATTGTGACTGCATCATTATCACACTTAAAGAACTTCTTATGAACAAAACACAAGTTTTTTTTTGTAAATGACATGACCTGAGACAATATTGATGCAACAATATTGATACTCAACATCAAACATGTTAACCTCCTATGTTCTAATTTCCTTGCTCCAATAAAAACCTAAAAACTATCTTCCTTAGCCGTGTACAAGTGTTCATTGTCACTGCTGTCCAAAATGAATGGTTATTGTGTTGACACTGTACTCTGAGTCATACAGGAAAAAGGGTCAGGGCAGGTTTTGATTCGTCCTCTCTCATCTCCAGATGGTACCTTGCCAGAATACATGTTATTAGGTGCTTGTAGCAGTTGTTCAGCTGTCATGTGACTCCACCTTGTTCTCACCTCCTGCAAGTAAACTTATTGTACTGTAGTTTTGGTAAGCTCCTCCCAGCATGGATTTCATACAAGCTCCAGGAGGTTAAGCTGTTAATTAGCTACTGAAAGGAAAGGCCAATAGCTTGCTGTTAATTTGTTTAACTCTTTTTTTTTCTTTTCTTTTTTTTATTTGGGTACTGACATCATTCCCTGCCTGTTTTGGAGTCAAATCTGTGTGTCACAAAAAGCAGAACCCAGCTCATTAAAAAGGAGAGAAATGTGTTTATCTGGCTATGATTAGAAGTGCACATTATGTATGTATAGCCATGCTTATCCAAATGTTCTTAATGAGAGAGACCCTGGGCGCCAGAGTGAGGCTCCTGTGGGCATAGACCCAGGCTCGTTATCACTACACAGGGCATTGATCTCCCGACCGCCTGCTTGCTTATCCTCCCTCTCCTCACCCTTTCAAAAACGGTGCGTCGCACATGAAATATGTGGACACATTGATCAGCTGATTGAGAGCTATTGTTTAGAGCCCTGGGTCATTATTGAAGAAGGGATTACCCAACTCTTGTTTTGTGCGTGCATGTCGAAGACTGTATTACTCAGCTCCTTGTCATAGCACACACTCCCCTCGGCTCGCCTCAGATTTGCAACGGCTGCACAAAAGCGCACACACTTGGGCACACAGAGCACATACAGCAGCCTACACAATCAACGTGGCCCAAATGACTGCCTGCATTGATTGCCTTCCATCTGCAATTATGTTCCCATTGTTTACTTTCTAGCATCTTACTCATTCAAACGGAATTCAATAATTATTGCTTTATTTAATGTAAAAGTAAGTAAGAGTGGTGGGTGTGGAGCACCAATAGCTGTATTGTCTTTAAGTGTCTTGATAACCCCCTACCCAAAAAAAAAGCTGCTTTGCTTCATAGGTCAATGTTAAGTAAACCTCTCCAAGGACACCAACAATGATCTATCTTCACCTTTCCAACTTTGCTTAAGACACAGAGTTCCATTTTGTTTATTCGTTCTGAAGACAAATATGCAGCCTGTTTTTATTCACCGGTAGTGATGGATCATTTCTGCTGCAAAGGCAGCAGAGGAAGCAACATTGCACATTATGGGCTTTGAGACATAGGGACAGGATGCAGTGGAGATGTGGCAGGGATTAAAGAGCAAAGGGAAAAAAAGGACACAGGCAGGGATGAGGTTCAGGAAGCGGTAGGTATGCAGTTTGCATCTGCAATACACAAGTCCCTTTTAGCCACAAAGTAAGTTTTAGGCATGTTGTAACTTGCAGTGCCTAATTCAAAGCAGCCACCACACTTTTGGCACCCAGTGGGGCCTCTGTGGTTGAAGCTGTTGTTCGTGCTGCTGGCAGACAGAGCATCATTGGCCAAAACTGCAAGCATTCACTCATTGACTCCAGTCATGGCTTTGCTAAATAACCTGCTTATGTTCCAGGGGAATCCCAGAGTGCAAATGTATGACAATCAAGCTTATGTCAGACCTCTCATAAACAAGTACACTGCTTTTAGGAAGACATGCATTATTGCCTCAAGTATATTGTTTTTGTTTTTTTCTCAAAACTTAATACTTCTCATTTTGCTTTTCTTTTCTTGACATAATTTTGGTTTACAATCTTCAAGCTAACTACTCATATTTTAATTTGAAAGTTATACATATACTCAACAGCATATGAGTTCTAAAGCCACAGCTGTCTCAGTGAGACATGAATATTCTCTTCTGCTTATGGCCATAGTGTGTTTTTTTTCAACACAACAGGCACATTGCATTGTCTTCCTTCAGAGTGAATTACCTCATTGGTTATAATTGCTGCAATGACCTCGCTGTGGTTGAATAACAAAAATGCTGTATGGCTTCATCTCACACTTCTCACATCAGATAGCCAAAACCTGATGCCCACCTCTGTGATTTAGAGGATATACTCCTCTCATAGATCCTTCCTGTTAGCACGCATTGCATGGGTTCAGGTGTGAATTGCAGTTTTCTAAACCATGTCCGCCTTCTGTGAAGTATATCCACACACACACACACAGAAAGAGAGAGAGAGAGAAAAGGGCTTTTAGTGCTGAGAATCAGGGAGACAATTACAAAGCAATATCCAAGCAGATACTCAGTGGCTCTCACAGAGGGAATTTGGCAGCTCTCATGGAATTGATAGCTATTTAGCTCACAGATAGTCATCTGTTTTAATGCATTAATTTTGTATTAACAGCACTGTTAAATTTAATGGTGGAAATTAGGCTATGATCGTAATGGTATGTGACTACGTATGTGTGTGTGTCTTTGTCCATGTCTGTGTGCAAACATTTGGGATCTTTTGGTCTATACTTTTGCATGTGCTTGTTGCTGGTGCGCATTGTATTATCAGCTCCTTTGGGAGCCATTCTTTGAAATTACCGGTTTTCTTTCTCCCTTCCACCCTTCCAGTAATACCCCCTTAACCTGGTGTTCACTGGAGTCTCTCAGAAACCACACTGTTTTGTGTTAAAGGTGCACTTTTATTTTGCGTTTAAGTGGCTGAAAATGCAGATGTATGCCACACTCTGGGTGGGTGTTGAAACTGATACAGGCAAGCATTGCCCACTCAGAGGCCAAGGTGCAGTGAAGAGTTGTGATATGGAGAGGATGGGGTGAAGCCCACACCGCCCCTGTCCCTCTTTATGCAAAAAAGCACTGAGCACTGCTTCAGCCTCCACAGCGAGAGATGAGGTCCTCCATCGAAGAGAGAGGCTTGAAACAACCCAATTGCTGTTTTAAACCATAAAAACCACCACATGTTAACATCAAGCTTACTGAACCTTCCATTCGGTTTTATTTTCAGAATTTTGTTTACAAATTGTAGTTAAATATGGTTTACTTAATGTAAACCATATTTATATCCTACAACTAGAAACCTTCATTTAATTCTGGCGTAGAATTTTTCAACCAACACATCTATGAACTTAACTGTTTAATCAGACCTCACATAAGCAAGAGCCCACAGCATGTCTCCATTTTGTTGACTGTAACACTAAAATATAAGCGGTCACACACATTAACTCTCTCAGCTGAATCTACTATATAATTGCAATAAATTTCCAGACAGTTAAGTGGTATTAAAAACATCGAGACAGATGTAGTCAGCCCCCCACCCCTCCCTTGCCCTCTGCTCCACAGCTCCCCTCCTGTTGGGGCCTTGATAGGGCAGTTAGAGCCCAGCAGACCAGCTCCTCAGAGCCCAACATGATTTTTTCATTAAGACACCAAATTCCTTCACTCCAGTTGGAGGTGATTTATCAACCAGGGACTTCATTGCAGGTTCATAGGAAACAGACACAAGTCCCGTCTCATGCATTATTATGTTTCACATTCAAAGTGTGCATGTGTTTAAAGATAAAAAAAAACATATGGGAAGGAGCTTTCCTGGGAGAAAACTTCTTCCAATATATGTTTGTGCTTTTCGGTGTGATTCTTGAAATTTCAGCCACTGATCATTTCAGCCGATCCTCTGAGAATCACTGGAGAAACTCTGGGTGTGTGATGATCAGAGAGATGCTGTTGTCTCTGTGCATCATGTTGCCCCTCTCCTGTCTTGAATGCTGAATGAGCAAGGATCGCCTCGATCTCCATCGGTATGATCTCTTCTCTGTTTCACAAACGCTAATATGCCCCAGACTGCTGTGGGTCATGGCCGGTGCTGAGATGGTGAAAGTGTTGGTTTACAGGTGCAATCATTTGACATAGTAGACAGAGCTACAAGCGTGGGGCAGACCGCTTTTGGCCCCATCTGAGACCATCTCCCTGACCAGTCAGGTTTATAGTAAATTATGGTCGATCGCAGGGCAGGCAGTCTCCAGTTGACTCCTATATAAACCCTGGGCTTTTTATGGGAAACTATAAAACTCCAAGGATTTTTTTTTCCCTACCTCATGAGGCTAGCTTTGAAGTTTCAGTCAGGTGCTGTCATTTTTTTTTTACTTGTCTTCTCATAGAGTTTTGGAGCCTTGAGTCATTTGCAGCAGCAGCTCTTTTTTTTAATTCAAGACATCTGCTGTGACTAAAAGCAATTTGACTGATTTGCTGTCATCTATAACTGAATCTGTCTCAGATTTCCCTCTACCTTTCTTCTGATGCAATATTTGTGCACAGTGAAAAACGAAGGGGAGGGAGGGGGGCCTTCATGAGATCCAGCAACACCTATACATGACATCATGGACGGCTTAAAACGAGGCGAGAAAGGAGAGCACGCAGAGCTTTTTACAATCACCTAATAACTCTATTACACCAAGCTGTGGGGCTCACAAAGAGGAAAAAAAACCTCCCATTTCTGTTCCTGGAAGCGGTGTCTTAATGCACATTTTAGGTGTAGAAGTGAGAAATGTGAAACCAAAGAGAAAGAAACACAATAGCACAGAAAACCCCATGGCAATATAACAATATTGCCAGAAAATTAAACATTAGGAGAAAGGGACAAGAGCATTTTGGGGAGGCATAATATTATTATGGCTTTTTTTTTTTCACCAGGCTGTCAACACCTGATTTAGAATTAATGTGGTTAAATGTGTAATGTTTCCACTGCTTTTAGATGTTCCATCCTGCCAAATAGCTCATGTTCTGCAGTAGAGGATAGCTTTGTCTTTTTTTTTTTCTTTTTGATAATCAGAACAAACTTCTGATTATGAAAATAAACGCGTGTTAAGGTAAAATAAATTAATGGCTTATATGCTTTATGTGTACTGATAAAATAATAAAAACAACAGACTTAATGTTTGTTGCAGGTGATGATTTTAATATTTGCTTATAAACCTTATTATTCACTATTAAATATATATAATATATATTGTTTTAATATATAATGTTATAATGAATTGTTTTCTGTTTATAGTTAACAGTATGCTTGTTTAGCCAGTTTTAAGTATTCATATTTATCCAAAATATTTGTTGCACACTGTGTGCATTTATTCCACACTGCGATTTGCAGATTTTCTTTCCCCTTCCTCTCAGCAGGCCTTATGTTATATGCAGGCATCAAAGAAAATTAGTGGGAAAGAGAAAAACTTTCGGTGATTGACATTGATTTTCGCCACGGAAACCCACAGCGAGACTTCCCAGTTTCATATAAGTGCAGAAAATGACAGGCAGGACACAAGTGACCATAGAGAGTGAGGGATTTTTATTGTATACATGTATCAGTGTGATGCTTTGGATGATGGTCAATATCTCTGTTGCTCATAGCAGGCCTGGCCATATTGTGTTGCCCTTGCATCATTGATTGAGCCATGCAGGAGGTAATTAGACTGGAGCTTGGTGGTGCGAGCAGAGGTGGTGGCATGGTGTCACTACAGGGTGTTACGCATGTTGTGACACTACAGAGGGTGGGTTGAAGGCTAGACAAGGCATGCTGTTAGGTCTGGAGGTCAATACTGATGCTGATTTCCTGTTTTTCTGACGGCTGTCCTGTTGTGGAACGTTCTATTTTCCTTCAGAATGCCTTCAGTCCCCCTCCTGCCTCACCACAGGCTGGTTTTGCCGCTTTTTTCCTCTATGAGAGCGAGAATTTAACTCGCCATGATCAATATTTAGTATCCCATGCGTGAAACAGGCAGATGTTTGGAGTTTCCTTTTTCAGAGACGGGAAGCTTCTGTTGAGTGAAGGGGATCAATGCTTCCTTCCGTCTGTGAAGCTGCAGACCCACGGCCTCTGAAGGATGGCTGATGTGATTTCTGCCCACCCTTGGGCCCCTGAGACTTGCGTGTCTCCCTGGCCTCTCCTGTCCTGTTAGCCCGCAATACAGACACTCACACAGACAAGTGTGCAGTCCAAACAGTTGTTTCGAAGAGGAAGAGGTCTGGATGTTAAACAACGGGGCTGTGATTGGGAATTGATTTGTTCATTTGCCAACTGTGTGAGTGAAAGTGAGTCGGTGGTGCCTAGCCAGCTATCTGCCATCTACAATAACTTCTTTCTTTTCTCTCCTTTCTCTCTCTCCATTCCCTCCCACAGCACCTGCAGCAGCACGAAAACGCGGTGGAGGGCGATGCCTGCTACTACCACTGTGTGCTGTGCAACTACTCGACCAAGGCCAAGCTCAACCTCATCCAACATGTGCGCTCCATGAAGCACCAACGCAGCGAGAGCCTCAGGAAGCTTCAGCGCTTGCAGAAAGGCCTGCCAGAAGAGGAGGAAGACCTCAGCTCTATCTTCACCATCCGCAAATGCCCTACTTCAGATACAGGTCAGAGCATGATCCCTGTGGCTTTTTATGTGCGAATGACTTCTTTTTACTTGTTTTGTTTGTTAAACATGTCATCTCTCTTGTGTTAGTTCTGCTAAAAGCTCTACATGCTTCAGCTGTCAAAATCTGCATTCTTAATTTTCACTTTTTTTTTTACAAATGGACTTTCTCATAAAGTTAATATCATCATCAATAAATCACATCTGGCTCTAAAAAAGCACAACATCAGTTAAAAAAGGTTTTTATGCATTTCTTCTTTTCTACACTTTGTTGGTTTGTTTGGATATCCATGCTTTTAAGCAACATTAAGCATGCCTTTTACATTAATTGAACCAAGTGACAAAATAAGCAATATGCACATAACATTTATTTATAAATTTTTGTCACAAATATGATTTTGTAAAAGCAGAAATCCCTGTTAATGGAAGCTGCTTGTTTTTAGCCATTAAAGGCAGATTGAGAACAAGCATTAATTCAACAGAAGGAGGAGCTGAACAACTGCAGCAGCAACACCAAAAAAAATAAAATAAAAAATAAAGCAGGCATTGCCACAACTGCAGCATGGCTGAAACAAAGTGCCTCTACTGTCCATTTATTATGGACTGATTAGGAAGAGTGAGCTGCGGTCAATTAACACGCTTTCTTAGTAGAGATTTGGTTTTCTAATCACTTTAACTTCTGCGCCTTGACAAAGGGCCTCTATTGTGTGTCTGTCCAAGAAGAAACCATTACTTCCCTCACACACATACTCGCTGTCTGGGTTATGTGGTAGAAAAAAAAAAGGCTAGCCTGTGAAGACGCTTTGTTCCAAGGAGGCAGGGATAATGAAGCCAGCGGCCGGGAAATTGCGCAAAAGGCAGTCACAGATCTGAAGCAAATCATTAGAGAACATATTTAGCTGAGCAATTAGGGACAATTAAGCTTTCTGCTCACTGCACTCCAAATATGTTAATGACTACAGTACAGTGGACAAGCGAACATGCAAAGGCAAAAGGAAGGGCCATTTAGGTTAAAAGGGATGGGGGTTGGGGTGTTATTTTTTTATTATTTTTTTTAAAGAGGTGAAGAGTTGTGTTGTTTGCAAATGTTCTTTATTAAAAGTGTTTTTACTAAAGAACAGATAAGAGTTTAGTTCTTTCTTAAAACTTTTTTTAGGTTTTCGAAGCATATTTGTTTGCTCGCGATTAAAGGATCCAATATTTCGGCAGTGTGCCCCCACAATAGGGCTGTGTATGAGTATCATCACACACATGCATGCACACACATGCACACACACACAAAAGCCTTTTTCCCTGCAGAACTTTATCAAATTACACAAACACTCACTTACTTGAACAGACCATAGCCCTCTAACATAATCTTTATAATTCAGAGGCTTCCGTCACTGCAGTATAAAATAACTTGAATTTATACAGCTTCAAAAATTCTATCTAATTCCTCAAAAGACATTTGATTATGTTACATAATTGTTGTCCATAGAGCCATTGAATAAGCATTTTGACTCAATCATCACAAAAACATACTTTTGATGACCATAATGGCTTATTCAACACAATTTTCTTTTTTTTTTTTTTTTTTTTGGCATCCATTTCACACCCGTACAGCATCAGCTGGGCTGGTCAGCCTGACAGCTCCTCCTTCTCAGTTTGGGCTAAATGTTTAATTTTCTCTGTAGCTCGTCTGAGGCACAGGCCAAAGGTGTATTTCAATAGTAGTTGCTAAAGTTGGCAGAACATTCTCTAGTTTGTTAAACAAAGTTGCTCCTGAGTTTCTGGGTCACCTAGTAATGTTTATGACGATGACCTTATTGTTGAACCTTTGTCTTTTTTTTTTCTAATGACATCCCATTTGCCTCCGCCCCCCCACTACCCCAAAAAAGAAAAGCTCACATATTGGATCTGTCATGTTGTTGACATTTTTATTGACAGTTAAAATAGAAATCCTCCCCTATGTTAATGTTTTATGTTTGAAAATGTTGCATATCATTGTTTCTCATGAGGACGCAGCAGATTCAGACTGCAGGGATTTGGTGCCTCAAATCTCCTCGGGGTTTGTAAGTGTGAGGAGAGCAACGGCAGCAGAAATTAAGTTTCTCTTTAATTAGACCATGCAAGGACAAAAAAGCCTGCATTGTTTTAATTTGTGCTCGTAGTATAAATGTGCTGCTTAGGCATGTTGCTCTGTGGCCCCACCTCCATTTGTCTTCTTTAACCCTTTATCTGTGGGGAAACAAAGGGGGTCTCAGAGGGACCTCAACCCCACACAGCTGCTGTGTGTGTCGAGATCACTGAATAAAACTCGGCTCCGACTTAAACTAGCACATCAATGCTAACGTAGTTTTAAGAATAGCAACTTATTACCAGCTGTTAGGTATATGTAAAACATGGTGACATGAAAGTGACAGTGAAGGCAAGAGGGACATATTTGTTTGTGATCAAAGATGGTTTGACATAATGAAGCTAAAATATATTTTAGGTATATAAGTTTAATAATGTGACCTTGCTGGGGTTGATGACAGAACATGTAGGCATCGTGCACAAAAGAGAACAGGGCACCGGCATTAAGAGAGTAGACAGAAATTGATACAGGGCAGGTTTGAGGAGCTCCCACGTCAAAATTATTTTGACACTTGAGTAAAGGATGACCCTGTTTCTTTTGAATGACGTTCACGAGGGCATATAACTCAGTGACACATTGAGGTTTCTCATTTTTCAGTATTTAATCATCTAAAGTCATTTTCTGATCTAAAGTCTTTTTTTTTTTTGAGTAAAGAACAAAATGAGAGCATGGCTTTAAAAAGGACAATGTGAAACACAATTGAAGAGTGAATGCAGTTCTCTGGGAAGTGTTTGCTTTGTTTCTGTGTCTATATGGCAGAGACGATGCAGGGATAAAACTGCTCTGCAAAGCATTTGAGAATAGCAAAATATTAGTTTTTTTCTTTTTTTTTTTTCACGTGGTGGCGTATGTGTACGCGGGAGCAGAGATGGAGAACAAACGTGTCTGACAG